>JBAMCP010000618.1:0-42093 GCA_037075105.1 Lissocephala sabroskyi | reverse complement strand
CATTGATAGTGAAAATAGCGACGGCAGAAAGTTCGGCTTGCAGTGTGTAAAGAATTATTGTGAATGCTACAAAAATACGAAGTCCAGTCGACGAGTTCAATAATAAAATCTTTCCCCTTTTGAATTGGCAAATCTTAAATTTTATTTTTGTCATTATGCGGTTAATTTCCACTTTTGTGTTTCTCGTCGTCTCCTTGTACAAATTCGTCAAGAAATTCCTGTAAGTACCGTTCAAAAACAATGCGCCCACTTTTCGCCGCACCTAAGCCCCTCCCCCTCCCCCTACCCCCTTCATCTGTTAATTCGCTTTCATCGGCCCCCATCCCAGCCCTTCTCGTTCCCCTTCCCTTTCTCTTGGTGGCTTATTGATAAAACAACAAACAAGCAAAGCGACCTGTCCTCCGCACACACACACACAGACACAACGGACGTATTAGTGGTGGATGGAAGAGACGTCGTCGGCGTCTTGCATATAATTGTTGTTTTTTTTTTCTTTTTCTTTTCGTTCTGTCATTTTACTCTTTGTCCCGCTCTCTCGCGCTCTCTGTGGGCCTCGATGGCTGCGTTCGGTTCTCTTTGCGAACGCATAGCGAATAAATTTTAACCATGAATAAAATAGGATTTGAGATTTTAATGAATTTATATTTATAAAACAAAGAAATATACATACAAATTTTACCTATAGTCTCTCTCGTTCCCCCCTAAGTAAACCCTCTTCGACTGCAGAGTGTTCAATAGCCAACTTAGTTTACTTTCAATTCTCTTCTTGCACTTAAGACGAATAGAAGAGCGCGCATTGCATGTGCAGATCTCTTCGAAGGGCCGGCAGAGAATTTAATGTCCCTTTTCGTGTTTTTTAATTTACCCAAGTGCCCGTTGCGTTTTGTAATTAACCAAATGGCTGCGTGGGCGCCGCAATGCCCTTTGTTGTCTGGCTTGCCGCCGCGGTCCTTGGCCTTACCCTACCCCAATGTGCCCAAGTTCGCCCCTCCCCCGTCGAAACCAGCGAAAACCCGCTCGGCCCGGCGCGTGGCGGTGGCTGTGCCATTGGGACCACAAAACAATTCAACGGCCTTATTTACCACGAAATACTTTCAACGATAAGCGGCGGCAGTACAAACTCCAGTACATAAAGAAACGGGGTACATAATGTGCTTGGGGGGGTTGGACTGGGGGCCCAAATTGATAAGCGGCCCGGCGAGTCATTTGTGGGCCGAAGAGCGATGGGAACGTAAACAAATCAAAGTGTCATATAAACAGGCAGCCGCTATAATTACAACCGATTACCGATAGATCCCCCAAAACAATCGAGAATAATTTAATTTCAATCCTTACACCCAACCCCACCAGCCGGCGGTATCTTATCAAGTAGAGGTGGCTAGACCAGTCGACCCCCCAAACGCCTCCCACTGCCGACGGAGGACGTCTGATTCGGAGGCTTAATCAGCAGTCCGGTGCTCGCCCTTGATAGAAAATTACGGCGCTCCACGACCACCAGAGAATTTCAGTCTAAACGAATTCAAACCAATTCTGTCTGGGTCGGCCGTCCGCCTACGTCAGAGTCGCCCGGCTTCTTATCTCAGCCTCATCCAGTCAATGGGGGAAGCATGCAAAAAACGCTTGCAATTCTTTTTCATTTTCAAGGCGGACGCGTGGTCAGCCTGATAAGGTTGCCATTAGTTCCCAACCTTTGGCCGCCCCATAAAAATCTGTGCAGCGGGCAACCCTGTCCGCCCTGGCAAGGGCCACCTGCGGCCCTGAAAACGCAGCGTTGCATTGAACCGGCCATCTGCTCGGTGTGAGAGCGAACAAGGTTGTCGCGGGCGGCGGTTGTGCAATGGCCAATCGAATGTCCTTATCACTGTGCGGCCAACGGGAGAGGCCAAGCGATCGCTGCTCTCCCCGAGCGCCTTGGTATAAATGACGCAAAGCCCGAGCCGCCGCGTTTAGTTCTTTTCAGTTTGACGGCGCGTTCAAATCGGTTGGCTCCGCGGGGCTGTGTGTTGTAACGGCAGCGAGTCTGAAGCTTCCAGACACCGACGAGGTTGCTAGTGGAATACGATTAGCAGCAGCAAACGACTCTCGTTGTTTTATGGGCCATCCCTCCAGCAGATATTAAACATGGTGAGTGGAAGGGAAAACCCACGACCCCTCTGAACTCCGCCATTTGCAATGCTTTGTGTAAACAAAAATCAGCTTGCGCCGGACCGAAACCAGTTATTTCCGAGCGCCGTTGCCGGGCAACTGCAAGTCTGAAAGTCCCGCCGCGGTTGATAGCCCTTATCAAATCTGCTGGCTCAGCCGCCGCCCCACTTTCCCCCCGCCAGACAGGCTTTTTTGTTTGTATTCAAATTGTAGCGCGCCCTGGAGGCGCCCCCGCGACCTCTAACAGGTGGCACCAGCACGCCAAAGAGCAGTCACTCAACGGGGCGTGTTTTGGGTGTTTCGCTTTATAAATAAAATTCAATGTCGGCTGCTCGGATTTTCCGCGGTGGTGTGCCAAAAGCAACCCAGCGAACTTTGTGGGAGAGCAGAAGTGCTCGGCGGCCTCGTGTTTCGGCCTTCCGGCTTATCAGTTCGACAATCACGAAGAGTACAAAGATCCCCGAATAGATTAGCCGCCCTAACTTGCAGAGATCTGCCGGCCAACTTTGCTTAGAATCGGAAAACGATAAAAATACTTTTTGATTGATTAAAGCAAAAACCAAGGTCACAGGTCAAGAAGAATTTTTTGAAAAACGCAAGAGTTGAAAAATTTGGTGATTTGTACGGGAGAACAAAAGTGTAGCCTACTTTCAGACGCCTGCAGAAAAGCGCTGGCGGCCAGGGCTGCCACCTGGTTTTTCTGCTCGTCGGCGTTCGCTTGAAGATTTGGGGACATTTCAAAAACATTGAAGATTTCTTCCCTTGAAAAAAATTTAATTTGCCTTTGCGGAAATCAAAAATATGAAATCAAGTGAAATGCAAAAATAAATGCAATTGTACTTGAACGCATGCAAATCGTGACTGGCCGGGCTAATTTATTTGACGGGGCCGCTAGGTCAGCCCACAGCGGTTCAGAGACAATCGACCGACCGACCGAGAAAGCAAACAAACAGCAAGGAGGGTGGGGGACTATGTGGGAGCTTCTGAAATTAGCCTAGACGGTAGATATATTTCTTGATATATAGAAAGTCAATTAATCGGCTGTGGGCAGCCGTCAGTCAGCCAGCCAGTTGAGGCTTTTGGAAAGTCCGGCGATTTTGTTGTTCGCCTTTGCCAGCCGCGATCCCCAATGCCCGATGACAAAGCAGCAGCGCCACAAGCAACAACGACGCCAACAAACAAGCGCTGACCGAGCTGGTCAATTAATGAGCGGCGGCTGCGGGCGGGCGGCCGGTGGGGCCACCTGATTGCCTCGATCTCTGGCCGGTGGCAAGATATAAAAACAAGGAAAAGCAACGCACGCGCGTATTGAATGTTTGATGTTCTAAACGCTCGCAGTGCCCGGCCAAGTAACGGAATCGCAGTGCTCGAATAATAATAAATTCCTTTATAATTCGATTCGCGGAAGGAAATATCGCGCATACGCCGCGTCCCCCATCATGGACACTTCTGCTTGGGGTCAAGAGCGGGGTCACCGTCGCCAGCCAGCCCTCGGCAAGGCCATGCCCGTCACCGCCCTTTTGCTGAACCTGCCCCAACCCCTCAGGCCCGGCCAGGGGCGCGACGAAGAGCTGCCCCCGCGTTTCTTCCCCGTGGAAGAAGAAGAAGAGCCCCCACCGCCCGATGACCAAACCAAGCTGGCTGGGCAGCCTAAGACCCCCGCTCCACCCTGCGCCTTCTGCACCGCCAGAGCCGCCCCAGCCACAGCCCCCGCCATGGCCGAAATGTGCCAGCGGCTGTGCAACGACAAATGCCGCATGGACCTGAGCCTGGAAGGCTTTGCGCCGGCCCAGGACTTTCGCCGTCAATACGAAATCGCGGAAGCGCTTGCCAAAACCTCGGCCATGACCTCGACCGCGCAAATGAAGCAGCGTCTGGCCGCCCGCAAACTGGAAATCGAACTGGAGAACCCCAGCGACGCTGGCCTGGGTGTGGCGGCCGCCAGCTTGGCTGACTACGAGCCGCCTCGCGATCTACTCTTGTACCTGGTGAGGTGAGCAGAACAAAACCCGTTGGCGCGGGTATAAATCAAGTTCATGGCTGGCAGCGTGTCAAGTGCTCCTGCGGCACTAACCTTGCCCAATCCGCGCTCGAATGAGTCACCCAATCAGCCGCTTGGTTTTAGCCAACGGCTTCGCTTTGTTACGTCTTTCCCAGGGGAGGGGTGGGGGGGGGGATGGCGAGACAATCCGTCCACAATGTAATCGAGTTGGGCTTATCAAGCTGATTAGCAGGTGGCGGCGGCTCCATGTCACGCTCGACGGGCGGCGGGCAGATAAGAGCGGGAAGCGCGGTTATCTGGGGGCGGGAGGGCGCGTGGCTGTTGCGCGATTTACAAGCATTGCAATCGGTTCCCGACCCACCACCACTTCCAACCATGAATCCCACAGAAGCTAACGTAATCCACAAATATTTCTCAAAATTGCAGGAACTTAAGCTCCCCCGTCTCTTTGACATTGCCATACTCGCAATTTCTATACAGCGTTCTTAAGCAATCCAACGCCAAAAGAGAGCCACAGAGAGAGAGAAAAAAAGAGACAAACTACATTAAAAAAACTAAAACTAAAAAAAAGCATATTTGAATCTAAAGAGTTGAGAGTTTCGCTCTGAAGCACCCTGTCAAAATGGAGTTTCTCATGAAGTCCTCGCGCCTGATTGTCACCTCGAAGACCTTCGCCCGGCGGGTGGCGGTCCCCATTCCCAGGTAAACAAACATCCCCCCACCCCCTTTCCGAATAGGCAATTTGGTCGCGTTGCCTCATTAAAAATGTAACTGCGTTGTTGTATAAATTGCGACCCTGAGATACAATTGCGTATCTTCCACTCACACAGGGAGAAAAGGGGGAAACACTCACGAAATCCATAGATATGCAGAATATGTGCATTTTTGTGGAGCCTCCGGCTGGGCGAGAATTTGCATAGGCGAGATCGGCACGACGATCCGAGGGCCGGCGAAAGTCTCCACTCACCTTGAAGGTATTATCCCTTGTCGAGAAGGAATCTAAAGGAATTTATACAAGGTACAGCCGAATTAATCACGCGCTTTGAAACACAAATGGTGCGGGGATTGCGTAGTTTCCATATGCCAGTTTGTTTCCTTGAGTTCTGTAGGGATTCCCGACCAACCAGCTTAGTATTAAACAAGGTGAGGCAAATTTGAGGGGTGGGCTTACGTTTTCTAGGTTTGAAATTTAATTAACCCTAAAATAACCCAAACTCTGTGGAATTGCGAGCCACGGGACTTGGAACCACCTCAGGGAACAAGAAAAAGCACTGGGAAAGTCTTACTGAAGGACTTAAGGAAGCAAAGTTTAAAGACACAACAAATTAGACCAAGAATCCCCAAAGACTTCTCACTGGTCTTCTGAGCAGTCTCTTCAGGGTAGGAGTATCTCAAAATTCTGTAACAAGAAGACGGATTGGTCCTCTCACATAATAGAGAAGAATTCAATGCCTTGGACAGAAAACCCAAACGTCTCCTAGGAATATCTTCGACAGAATCCAGATTACCAACCCTCGATCCCAATCGACACTTGAAATAAAGTCTATTGGATTCAAAACGTCTTCTTGGATTAGCAGATTATCTAATGCCGAGTCCTGAAATTGGAGCTCTTGCATTCGAAATATAACGACCCAAACGACACCTTCAGCCTACCTATCCTCGATCCGAATCGATTCTTGAAATTGGGGCTATGGGATTCAAGAAAGAACGACGCAAACACCTCCTTGGATTACCAGATTACCTACCCTCGAATCCTGAAATTGAGGCTTAAATCCCAAGAAAGAAAGACCCAAACGTTTTCATGGAATATTTTCTTCAGATTACCTACCCCCGATCCCAATCAAATCTTGAGACTGGGCCTATATATGATTTTAAAAAAATGACCCAAACGTCTCTTTAGAATATCTTCGTCAGAATCCAAATTACCTACACTCGAGTCCTGAAATTTGGGCTATGGGATTCAAGAAAGATCGACGCAAACGTCCCCTTGGAATATTTCCTTGAGCTTTCCTACCCTCGACCTCTTCGAATCTTGAGATTGGGTCTATGGGGTTAAAAAAAAGACCCAAACGATTCTTAAGAATCAAAATATCCTGTCCTTGAGTCCTAAAACTGGGGCTGTGGGATTCAAGGAAGAACGATCCAAACGACTCCTTCAGCTTACCTACCCTCGACCCCTATGGGATCTTGAGATTCGATCGGGATTTGTGCTCCACTTAGTAGGCCGCTGGGCCCAATATAGATATATAGAAATTGACATATTAGGTGGATAAATTATGCAAGTTCTCGAATGGAATCTGAGATTTGGATTCCGTTTCTGAAATGCCTGAGAAGCCCTGGGGCCGTCCAGAATCTTGCTGAGCGGACGTGCGAACCGTTTGGAGTTCAAGGTTCTGCCACTTTTGCTTTTCCCGCAGCGACGAAACCGCCGATCGCCGGATCTGCATTTCCATAACAGACAGCCAGCCCGGGCCCCGAATATCTCCGCGAGCGTGCTCCGCCCGTCGGCCCCTCATGCATAAAGATCGCTTGTTTTCATTCTGATAAAATCGACGCACGTGAATAGAACCGATTGATCTTGTTTTCTGCATCTCAAAAACACCAACACACACACACCGAGTGTCGGCCGCTGTGGTGTGTGTGGAAATACCCGTTTGCCAGTGGGCACTCTCTCTCCGGGGTGTGCGCGTGTGTGAGTCTCTAATAAAGCCGCCGCATCAGAGTCTCCAAGCTGCCAAGCGCACTTCGCAACGAGATTTGTTCTTGGTCGGACAGTCAGAACCAGAACATCGAGCAGAGAAGAACGAAGAGCACATTGAGCTCCCTGAAATCATTTTGGCAGTTTCGTTTCGAAGTTTGTGAAAAGTGAAAGCCCCGCGAGCCACCCATCCACCGCCCCCGAAGTCCTGGCCATGGAGCAGTCCCTCCACCTCAATCGGGCCCTCAAAATGCCCTGCAAGAACGATCGCAAGGCCTACCTCCAAAAAGTGATGCTGACCAGGTGAGCGAGATTGATGGCCGCGACGGTGGTGACGTCGTTGACAAACCAACTCAACTGGTTTATGGGATCGCTCGCGATCGCTCCCCCGCCGAATCAAGCCAAACCAGACCCACCGATCGGCGATCGTCGATTGCCGCAGCTGTAAAGCTATTGACCGATCGACTTTTGGTCGAGGAAGCGCCGCTGGGGGTGGCTGATTGGGGATTGGGGTGGGTCTTGGGTCCCCACCCAGGCTGCCAGCTAATTTTAGGGCCGGCGAGCTTTATAATCGCATTAATCGGGCTGCTTACGCAGATCAATCGAAATGTGTGCAGGGAAGAATCTGAAATAGGAAGCCAATTCACACGAGAGTTATTTGGTTTCATGCTCGGGCTGTTTTTAGCACAATCTGTGCAAGTGTTCAAGTGCCCAAACATTCATTTGCATCCAAAGATTGAGTTTGTTTTATTTCCCAAAAAAAAAAGATTTTAAAGAAATTAATTTTTTATTTATTGAGTTCCGGAGTTTGTTTAAGAAATTCCTGATGAGAATCCCATTTAAGTAATCTTCTAATTCTACCGCTTGATTTTGGAAATGACAAAGAACTAAATCGAACTAAATCGGTAGAGAATCCTGAGATCGTCTTCAGAACCCACCGAGGAGAAAGGGAAAGTGAGGAAAGAATTGTGTGGCTGCCTGACAAATTGCTTGCAGCTATGACAATCGACAGGGTGATCTTACTTCCCGTTGGTGAGAATAACGAATCTGTCCATCTGTCCGAAGGCCGCGATTATATTTTAGAGGTAACAGGGTGACCGAGACTTGGGCCACCTATACGAGAATACAGGGTGTACCGAAGTCAGTCTTTGAAACCAAGAATCTGGTGAGAATAACAAATCTGTCCATCTGTCCGAAGGCGTAATTTTGATATTAGAGGCAACAGGGTGCGCCAAATAAATCTCCCCATCTTAATACTCGAGACTTGGGCCACTTATACGAAAATACAGGGTGTACCGAAATCAGCCTTTGAAATGAAGAATCCATCCATCTGTCCGAAGGCTTTATTTCGATATTAGAGGTAACTACAGGGTAAGCCAAAAACTATGCCCATCTCGATATCTGAAATCTTTAAAATAAAAAATCTGGTGAGAATAACGAATCTGTCCATCTGTCCGAAGGCTTCGCTTTGATACCAGAAGCAACAGAGTGTAGAATACAGGGTGTTCTAAAGTCGGCCATTGAAACTAACAATCTGCTAAAAATAACAAATCTGCCAACTGTCCGAAGGCTAAGTTTCAATATCAGAGGCAAATGCAGGATGTGCCGAATTAATCCGCCCATCTCGATATCCGAGACAGGGTGTACCGAAGTCAGCCTTTGGTATTTTATTTTTTGTATTGTTTCTTTTTTAAATACAAACATCGTATATGAAATTCGTAGTGCCCCCGATATTGGTTAGTTTTCCAAATTCAATATTCCACCGTTGAAGTCAAAGTAAGAGGATTTCCACGCCGCGCTAACCGCTCATCTGCCCAGAGCATTCGCCGAGCTGCTTACCCAACTGCCCAACTGAACTCAACTCTGTTGTAATTTTTGCAGCAACTCGAATATGACAAAAGCGTGTGCCGGCATCAGGCACAGTCATAGCCTATTCGTTTTCAGCATAATACTACGAAAAATTCTATATAGAAAACCCCAAGCTTTGTGAGTACCAAAAGTGTGGATTGGTTGTTGTTGTTGTTTTTCGCACTGAGCATGAAGTTTGCTGCATTTGAAGCTGTTGAGTTGGCCAGAAGTTTTCATAAGTTTTGTAAGCAGCGAATTGATTTGGTTTCCCTTCTATTTTCTTGGCCAGGATGGGCTCGTTCAATTCGGCGCCGAAAATCAACAACATGGACTCCCAGGACGACGGCCTGGAGCTGCCCAAGGGCCTCAGCACGGCCGCCTTGCTCCAGCACGTCCAGCAGCTGCGCCTGGGCAACCAGTCGCCGCTCCTGACCCGGTACTTCCTGAAGCCGCTGGCCCCGCTCCTGATCGGCGAGGATGTGACCGACGGACTGCGCTGCCTCAAGCTCAGCTCGGTGCCCCGGGGTAAGAGTTGCTCACCCACCCACCACAAAAGGATCTTAGGTTAAAGGATTCTTATGCTTTTTGCAGTGTGCAGCGCGCCGTCGCACATCCGTCTGCTGCAGTGGAACATCCTGTCGCAAAGTAGGTGCTGATTGAGTTGCAATCTGGCGAGGAATACAATTTCGGAGTTTCTTGCAGCTTTGGGGCAGAACAATGACGGATTCGTGCGCTGCCCGGAAGAGGCTTTGACTTGGGAGCACCGCAAGTATTTGATTGTCCAGGAGATTCTGCAGAACCAGCCGGACGTGGTCTGCCTGCAGGAGGTCGACCATTTCAAGTTCCTGCAGACCGTGCTGGGCTGCCAGGACTACGAGGGCATCTTCTACCCCAAGCCGGACTCGCCCTGTCTCTACATCGAGGAGAACAACGGGCCCGATGGCTGTGCCATTTTCTTCAAGCGGGACAAGTTCAACCTGCAGTCCTACGACACGCGGGTCCTGGAGGTGTGGCGGGTCCAAAGCAACCAGGTGGCCATTGCCGCCCGGCTCCAGGTGAAGGCCACGGGGCGGGAGTTCTGCGTGTGCACCACCCACCTGAAGGCCCGCCACGGGGCTCTGCTGGCCAAGCTGCGCAATGAGCAGGGCAAGGACCTGATACGGTTCGTGAAGAAGTTCGCCGGCGAGAGTCCTGTGCTGCTGTGCGGGGACTTCAATGCCGAGCCGGTGGAGCCGATTTACACCACAATGCTGAGCTGCGACATTCTGAAGCTGTCGAGCGCCTACGCCGATGTGGACCTGGAGGAGGAGGAGCGGTTGAAGAATTTCCAGCAGTGCAGTGACGACGCCACGCTCAGCGATGTGAATGAGTTCGTGGCCGAGTCCATAAAGCGCGAGCCGGCCTACACCACCTGGAAGATTCGCGAGGAGGGCGAGGAGTGCCACACCATCGATTATGTGTTCTACACGCCCAGCCAGCTGAAGGTAGGGACGGATGGGAGGGATGGAAGGAGTTTTATTTAGTTCAACATTTGATGATTTTAGGTGAAGAATTGCTTGGAGTTTCCGGCTGGAGATCAAATTGGGAAGAACCGCACGCCCAGCTTTCAGTATCCGTCGGATCATTTCTCGCTGGTCTGCGACTTTGAGCTGATGGACGGCAAAGGCGACGAGTGCCCGGCGGAGAAATCAAAGAAACCATACACCACCATACAGTAGAAGGAACTTGGACGCAAACCTCAATCGAAGAAGAAAGCAGTTTCAATTCAACTTACAATAAATTGTGATATTAGTTGTTAGATTTCCATGCATACACATTTTAGCCTCATGCCTCATGGATTTGGGGGTTGCTTGGGGTTGAGCTCCACAACAACAAAAATAGCCCGAAATTCACAATAAATGAGTGTAAACTTTTCAAAAATGGATTGGTATTAAAAATTAACGAATTTAAACAAACCGCCCGAGTTTCAATTCAAATTTGGCGCCAACATTCCGCCACTGAATCGGTAATTTTCCGTGGCATACTTTTCAGCTGCGGCATAAAAATAAAAATGCACAGAAATATTTGGCCAAGATTTAAATTTTGTGGCCGCTGCGCATTTTGGACCCATGCAATTTCATTTTATGTTCAATACTAATTAAGGAGGCTCCTCCTCCGCCCGCAGGATTTCTTATCCTTTTCTTCGTTTTCGACGTGGTCGACGTGGCGTAATTGAAACTGCACAGCATTCAAATGCATGAAAAGCGCCCGCCAGCCGACGCAGTTGGCCAAAACAACGCCCCAGGTCGTTACGTAATAAATATATTTTTACGATTGGTAACACAATTTCGCACTAAAATTTAATAAGGAAAACCCCGCACCACTCAAACAGCTCCAACGGCTGACTTAGAGAAGGGCCAAGATAGCGGTCAATACTACGGATGTGGCAACCATTGCATAACCGGTTGAATAGACCTCCTTGATCTTGAGGAAACGGCCAGTGTCCCAGAAGAGATGGCGAATGCCGTTGGCGGTATGATAGCCGGCCGGGTAGGCGATAATAAACTTGAGGGCGGTGAGGGTGGCTCCGCTCAGCTGCAATCCTTCGACCATTGTGACGTAGTGGTTGATGTCGTGGGAGGAGATCAGAGCGCCCAGGCCGAGGGCCCATACGCCCATTCCAAGGGCCATGCCAGTGCCGCGGTGCATGATGGAGAGCATGGAGGTGAGCTGGGGCTTGTAGATGGTTAGATGAGGCGACAGCTTGCGGCCCAAGCGTTCATTCTTTTCGAAGAAGCTCTCATCCTTGACGGTGGAGGAGACCACTTTCAGGGAGACTGGGCGAGAGGCTGCAGCCATTTGCAGGCCCTGGCGGAGTGCCGTCGAGCGCATGAGTGAGCTGGAAAGCGCATACCTTGGGCGAAGAGCAATAATTGGTCAACGAAATTTTTACAAAAATTAGAATATTACGTACATTTTCAATATTTTTTCCCTTCTACACAAGAGCAAAACCCAAACACATGTACACTACACACACTGACAGCTGATTGCAATTTGTGCCAGAGTTGTCATGTCCTCATTATGTGTGAAAAAAATGAAAAATTTGTTATAAATATACTTTAAAAAAATAAATCCTGGAAAGATCAGATATAGGTGAGCTTCATGCTTCGTAAAAATGAATTTAACTTTATTTTTAGCTAGTACTGTCAAATATTCGTTTCTGCTCAAGTGTGTACACTCCAAGTATGTTTAATTTTAATAAATGCAAAAAAATGCTTTTAATATATATTTATGCTTACAGAACGGCTTTGTGGCTATACAAATATTTTTAACTATCTTTTAATGCAGAGTATCCGCGAAAAAGTTGTTATTTGCGAGAGGCAAACAGGGCTGATTTTTTGCAGCTATCGAAGTTGAACATCGAATTTTCGCCATTTTTGTTCTTCTTCTTTTCTTTCTTTTGCTGTCGAGTGAGCGCGTGGCAAGTCCGTGCCAGTTTCGGTCCGTTGCATTTTCAACTGCAATTTTGCAAGTAATATCGTTTGAAAGCATTTGGAACACAACCAGCCAAGCAACAACATGAAGATCTACAAGGACATCATCACCGGTGACGAAATGTTCGCCGACACCTACAAAATGAAACTCGTCGATGAGGTTATCTACGAGGTCTACGGCAAACTCATCACTCGCGCCTCCGACGAAATTAAGCTGGCCGGCTCTAATCCTTCTGCCGAAGAAGCCGACGAAGGAACCGATAGCACCAGCCAGTCGGGCCCCGATGTTGCCCTTAACCATCGCCTACAGGAATGCTTTGCTTTCGGCGACAAAAAGAGCTTCACCCTCTACCTCAAGGACTACATGAAGAAGATTCTGGCCAAACTAGAGGAGAACGCGCCCGACCAAATCGAAGTTTTCAAAACCAACATGAACAAAGTGATGAAAGACATTCTCGGCCGCTTCAAGGATCTTCAGTTCTTCACTGGCGAGTCCATGGACTGCGACGGCATGGTGGCCATGTGCGAATACCGTGACATTAACGACGTCAGCACCCCGGTGTTTATGTTCTTCAAGCACGGCCTCGAGGAGGAGAAGTGCTAGGCTTTCTATGGATTGTCTGTGCGCACGTGTGCTGCCACGGTGTGTGTGTGTGTGTGGGTGTTGCAAGATTCCAACCCTCAAGTTCAATGCGCAACAGAAGCGGCAAAACAACAACTCGCTGCATTAACAAAGGAACGCCCAAGACCGCAGACAACGCGACACACACACACACACAGTTGCAGCGCAGGCCGCCCACTCATCCTCCTTCAACTTCAACCAAGAACTCATTTTTAACGGATTTTTTAAGTTGCAATTTCAGGCAGTTTTTCTTAAAATTTATGTATGTTGAACTAATTGACGAATCCACAGTCCAAATTGATATGCGTAAAATGATTTTGATGTATTCAAGAATTTTTTAAATAGCTTAATTTTATGTTTATAATTTCCAACAACAGCCGAGTGAGAACCGAACCACAGTAGCTAAAATTTATTAATACATCATTATTAACTGATTGTAATTAAATCTTCAAAACAAGTTTTATATGTTTTTGGTCTTAAATTCAATTTTCATTTATTTACCAACACAACAACGAGATCAATCGAAGAGTCCGCTTCCCGCAAACTGCAACGACTCAAAAACCATTAAACGCAAATCCCCCGAATTCCAAGAATTTGTGTATTTATTAGCCGCCGTTTTCAGCAGACGCTGGCGTCCCCTTCCCGCTTTTACCGTTGACCGTTGACTCAGCGAACGAACCAGCATGGCGGCCGCCTTGCAGCAGCTGTGATTGGCGATAAAAGAAACCCGATGACGATGACGTCGTCGACGCACACAACTCTACTTTTATGCTCTGTGTGTCGTTCTACTTTGTTGCTATTTTAGGTGCAACGTGTCCTACATTCTCGGCCCGTCCGTTTTGCACATAACCTCGTTGTTGTTTGCCCAAAATGCACGCATGTGTGTGTGCGTGAGAGCGAGCGAGCAAGCGATAAGTCCGTTGTACTTGTTGCCCTTGGTGTGCGTGGAGTGAACGGTAAAGTACAGTGGGCCCGGGGTGAGTGGAAATTTAACAAATTATAATTTATTTCGTTCAATATTTTGATGCTTTCAACGTTTGCAAAAATGCAATTCGCACATTTGCTTCTACAAATTATGGAAAATGTCAGTCAAAATTGTTGCTATTTTTGTGGGGTTTCATTTGTTCTCGGGGTTCCTTTTTCTTCTCTCAAATTAAACAACTAAGTACGCTACTTTTGCGGGGGAGGGGCGGCTTATATATTACAGTACCGTTAATTTACTCTATTAAAAAGGGGGCCGGCTTCTGGAATGAACAAACAAGATCGCTACGAAAAACAAACTCTCTCATTAAAATAAATTAACAACTTGTTGCGCATAAAATTACAATAATTCGGATATTACACTTTCTCGTTGCCCTTAATTTTTTGCTCCTCTCAACTCAAATTTACGTTCACGTAAAAAATCATCTCTCTACTTACTTACACACACACTCTGCTAAATTTACATCGATTTAAACATAATCCACCGCCCAATCGATCACACATAGTCCAACTGTATGTAGATCTGCTTGACGCCCGCCGACTCGAAGATCATCCGCGTGTGGGTCACCACGTACTTGGGGTCCACATTGCGCGACACCTCCAGCTTGATGGCGCCCACGTAGACGTCGGAGCAGAGGGTCCAGAAGTGGGGCTCCTGGACGGCATAGACGCCGGCCAGACCGGTCACCTTTTGGTAGCACTGCGGCAGGGCACGGTCGAGGCTGGTGGGCTGGCGCTGCATCAGGATCATAATGGATTCTTTGATCAGGCTGAGCACGCTGAGCGCGATGAGCAGGGCGATGAAAATGGAGCAGATGGGATCGGCAATCATCCAGCCGAACATCTGCATGAGCACAGCGGATATGATGACGCCCACGGAGCCCAGGGTGTCGGCCAGGATGTGCAGGAACACGCCGCGCATAATCTGCGAGTTGCTGCCGGAAATGTCGTGCGAGTGGCCGTGGCTGCTGCCGTGGTCGTTGTGGGAATGCGAGTGCCCGTGGCCTGAAAACAGAAAGAGAATTTGCTGATTTGTTCGGTGGAGTTGGACGGCTGCCTACCGTTGTCGAGCATGGGAATGGATTCGTGGCTGTGGTTGCTCAGGTCGTTGTGGCTGTGCGAATGCCCATGACCAGAGCCGCCGCCGTGCGAGTGTCCGTGGCCGCCGCCGTGCGAGTGGCCGTGGCCGCCGCCATGGTTGAAGGCATAGATGCCCACCAAGTTGACCAGCAGGCCCAAGACGGACACGACGAAGAGCCTTTCGTGCTTGACCTCCGGCGGCTCAATCAGCCTTTCCACGCCCTCCGACAGGATGAAGAATGCTATGAACAGCAGGAACAGGCTGTTCACAAAGCCGGCCAGCACCTCTGCCCGCACGTAGCCGTAGCTGTACTTGTCGTTGGCCTTCCACTTGGTGATGACGGACGCAGCCAGTCCCGCCAGGAGGCCGGTGCAGTCGAAGAACATGTGGAAGGAGTCCGAGATGAGACCTGGGAGAGGAAGCTTCCTGGTTAGCTGATTTTTAATGCTGGTGAGGTGAGGGGAACTTACCCAGGCTGTTCGTCCAAATGCCATAGAAGAGCTCGACGAAGGCAAAGCTCAAGTTGAGCAGGAGGAAGAGAAACAGGTTCCTTGAGTTTCGATCCGAGAATATAAGTCTCTTCCAGCTGCTCAGCTTCTCCTTTATTCTGTAGCCGCAGTTACTGCGATCCCTGTGCGTGAGCGGCAGCATATTGGAGCTGCACCTGAAAGCGCGGAGCCCGAAGCACGGAATAGTCGTAAAACCGCCTTATCAGCTTTGGCTGTTTGCTTACGTGTTAACTGCGGGGGTTTAACTCTGCCGGGTGGATTGTGGGACGGGCCGCAGTTCAGCGCCCAGACGGACGATTGGGGCGCACACTTTCTTCCAATTTGTAGGGCGGGCAGCGGTAGCGGCTTCCTGGTTGACGGGCCTGTTTGCACAGTTGGACGTGGAGGCGGGCCGGCGATGGCAGCGTCGGAATGGAGTTTTGTTTTGTTGTTTAACAGAGCACGCTTAATTTAATTCATATTTTCCTCCAAAAATTCTGCCGTGTTGTCATCTGTTTTTTTCTGTTCTAACCTGTGGTTTTTGTTGTTGCACTGCTGAGGCTGCCAACCTCGCCCGAAAAACCGAAACGAAACACTTCAATTTTCTATACTTTCTCCATAATAATTACGTTTACCCCAGGTTAAAGAATTTATTGGGAATATGTGTGCTCTAGCGTAACAAATTTTGTACTATAAGAATCAAGCAAGTTGGCAATTCTGGTAGGAGGCTGGCAACGCGATCTACTTTCGGCGCCAAAGAAAGAATTTCAATTTTAAAATATTTTGAATAAGAAAATGAAATAATATATGTAAGTGTTGTTTCTAAATACATTATTAATTTATTTCGAAGTATTTTAAAGACCCTGCGACCTGGAATTAAAAGGAATTATTAATATGATAAAAACTATCGGGTTTAACGCATGGTTGCATGTCGATATCGCAGAATTTAAAAAGGCATGAAGTAAAGGCGCGCTTAAATTTACAGTTTAAGGGAATACAATTTTTTTTATTTTCCAAACAGAGGAAAATATAGAAGCGGATTAAACTCTAAATACTTTGAGACCCTTTTGTATTAATTCTTCCGCAATTTCTGCATTAATGGATGTAGTGATTTGTTTTATTTTACTGTCCTGCCGAAATGAAAGTGCCATCTCTAGGTGCCAGTCCCCCATCTCTAGTCATAACAACAACAACAGCGTTTACAGCTGACAACAAATATCGCGGGTGAAGGACACGCGATGGGTCGGTTAAAAGGCAAATAGGAATTCTGCTCGGAGATTTGCCTTCTGCTTAATGAAATGACCAGAAGAGGGGGGGCTGGGGATATCAAGGGTTTCAGTGATGTGTTCCCTGATTGCTAAACAGAGGAGCAGCGGCGCTCGGATCGAGCCGGCGGCCGACTCTCCTTTAAAAATTTAACTTTAACTTCGAACAAGTTTGTTGAGAATGACACCGAATGCACGCATGTATTCCTTACATCAAAAAGAAAGCAAGTTTATTCAACATTTCACTACACATTGAAGTCGTAGTACTTTCCATACAATCAATGATCAATTGTAAAAAGTGAGTGCGTCGACGCCGATGGTGAGGTAAAACATTTACGCTTCATCTCCCTTGGTTGCACGTGTGTAGATGACCTGGGAATGATGCTGCACGACCTGCTTGATCAGACCTGAAAGGGGGAAGGAAGTAGACGTTAGCCGGTGCGGAATTTTCAAAGCAATTTCCTTTAACTTACCCTTCTCGCGCAGTTCGATGAGAGCGCGCTTGGCCAGGGAGCCGCGGATCTTCAAACGCTCAGACACGACCGATGGGGTGATCAGTTTGTAGGCAGGCACTTCCTTGTACAGTTTGTCGTAGGTGGCCTTGTCGAACAGGACCTGGTTGTTCAACTTGTCACGGACCTTGCCTTTGGACCACTTCTTCTTCTTGGCCTTGCCGCCGCCGGAGCCCTCCTTCTTCTTTTGTGTTTTTTGCGGCTGCTTGGCCGTCGACTTGGCGTCCTTCTTAGGCGGCTGCAAACGAGATTTGGTCACAAGTTAGTTATAACTCAACATCTGCACAATTTTGGAAAAATTCTCGCCAATTCACGATTCGCTTTCGAGGTTAGGGAGCCTCGCACTCATGTTTGTTTATGGGAAGGCTGAACGCGGTCTTCCGCAGCACTTTGCAAACATAATTTGAATGATTTTTCATCTTACGTCGTTCAGACATTGTGTCGACTTTGTTTTAGTTCATGCACTTGGTCATTATCCCGGTTAAAATCCATTATTTCATTGAAAAACGTAGCAGCCGAACTCACCATCGTGAAAACTCAATGCAGAAAGATGGAGGACGGAAACGGACAGTGTGACCATACTCTCCGACAGGGCTGCATTTCCTAACACACGACAACTCTAGCACTCACGGTCGTGCTAATTTCGATAGTTAGGAATTGCGATAGTTTCGACGATTTCAACAACTCAAAATGTCTTACACCCACGCACATTACCGCTTATAAGCAAATCACTTTCGTTCAGCCTGTGATTATTGCAGATTTTACTCAGCACTTTCGGCTCATCTTGTTTGAATCCTACTTGATGTTGATTCCATTTATTTTGAAATGTACGCGCGGCGTGCCCAGAACCCACCCGCAATTGGCGAACGGCAAGCGAAGAAGAGGAAGAAAAGGCCACAGTCCACGGCCCCGCGAGAAAAATTCAGCGGACCATGATTTACAAGCTGTTGTGTTGTTCTTTTCGTTTAATTACGTTCGTTTTCAACTTGTTTTGGTTCTGCTGCAACTTGGCCAGCGCCACGATACCATGGTGCACCCTAGCCTTCCTAGGCATCTGCATAGCATCAAAGTTTGTAAAGCTCCGCAACCCAAACGAAAAACGCTTACGAGATCTCTTGGACTGCGCCGTTCCCCCCACCTCAGCCACCGGGCTAAATGTGGATCTGGCCTACTGGCCAATAGCCAACCGAGGAGCCGGCTACGATGCCCCAGAGAACTCCCGGGCGGCTCTCAAAAAGGTACGTTCGTGACGTCACCGGTCTCGGTGTTTCCTCTCTATTTTCTCGGATTTGGGGGTGGTTTCAAAATCAATAACATCCCAAACCCAACCCCTCCCTCTCCCCTCTTTAGTGCCTGGCACGTGGCTACCGTAACGTGCTCCTCGACGTCGGCCTCACGTCCTGCGGCGAGATCGTCATTGCCCACCGCCTGGCCCTGGAACGAGCCGGACTCACCGCCGGCGGCCTCAGCCGCTACTCCCTAAACGAGCTGCAGAAGATCAACATCACCGAGCAGCATCCGATGGCCGCCCAGTTCGAGACCGAGCACATCTACACGCTCAAGCAGTTGACGGAATTCGTGGCCAGCCAGGACAGCCCGCTCACCATTTTCCTGCACCTCCACGACCATGGAGAACGGATGCTGAAGGAACTGCAGCAGTTCCTCACCTCCCCCCACCACGAACTGTTCGCCCAACGCACAATCGTTGTCAGCCGCTCCCCGCTTGCCATTTACCAGGTGAGATTCGCCCCTTCCTACCAGCGGAAAATTAAGAATTAATTTGATTTATTTTTTGACAGTTGCGGAAACTGCACACGGAAATCATTTGCGCGCTTTGGCATGAGACGTATTTGTCCTGGGACATCCTGAAGTCGTCCACGTTGATCACTTCAATTTACGGTGCAATTTTCCGCAATATCATCGCCCCTGTGATCGGCATCTCCGTCGTCTTCCTCAGCAAGGAGGAGTACAATTTGCACATAGCCGATCTCTGGCGCAATGTGGGCGTCCGTCCCATCGTCTATATGGTGAACTCGCCCAACGAGAAGCGCTACTTTCAGAAAACCATGAAAACGCAATATTTGACCGACTCGCTACGCTCCGAGCCGCACCTGCTCACGAAGGCTTAGAAGGACTTGGAAGGAGTAACGAGAATTTGTGCACAAAATCGAAACGGAAACGTTTGCATTTCGACTTGAATTAAGGAATTTTTAGATGTCATTTTAGCCGCTTTGCATGGGCCCGCCAATTTGGAGAGATATTTGAGCAAACCAGAGAAGCTTTTTTAAGTATTACGACGACCCCCAGTGGATCCCCGTCCCACCCCCTTATATTGTCAGCATCTCGTTTTGTGTGTTTTGTGTGTGTTTTTTTATTTAATTTTTTAAGTTTTATTATTGGAAATTTTATTTATTCTCTATGTTCGTGCGTCCTCCCCGTCCACAAAGTATTTTTTGTACCCAATATTTTTAAGGTTTTTTATTTCGCGCCGCACAAACGGCACTGCCAGCCGATCAACCGACCGAACTTTATTATACCAAATAAAGAAATTACAAAATTAATCGTTTATTTTGATACTTCTTACCCTCGTTGGGAATTGAAAAGGGCTTCCAATATTTATTTTTCAGATGCTTTTACCCTTACCCTACCGAGTGGGCGAGCAGCCCATAAACCCAACACGACCACTACGGCGTTCCTCTGCCCTCCCCGTCCACTTTTTTGTGGGGGTTATTGGTTTGCCATTTTGTTACCCCCACCGCCGCCCCGTGAATAACGTTTTGAGGGGTAACGGCGTGGCATCGTAAACTCTTCCTAATCAATGTTACATACTCTCCATAATCCTCTTTGTACCCTTGAACCTTTAGGTATGTAAGTTAATGTATTTACCTTTTTTACCCTTGATATTTTTGGGGTGATACAGGGTACAAATCGAATGGGAAGCTCCTCCTTTTCAATGTTACATGCCATTCGTAAGCCTCTTTGCACCCTTTACCCTTTGGGTACGCAATTAAACTCCTTTGCCTTTTTTACCCCTTGGGGTACAGGGTACTAATCGAATTGGTAACTCGTCCTAATCAAAGTTACATGCACTCCCGAAGCCTCGTTGTACTCTTGACTCTTTGGGTATGAGATTCAATACCCGTTTATCCTTGATGGGGTTGGGGGGGTACAGGGTACAAATCGTAGGGGAAGCTCCTCCCAATCAAAGTTACATGTCCTCCCTCAAACAGGCTTCTTTGTACCCTAAAACCTTTGGGTAAGTAACTTGATACCTTTTCCATTTTTACCCTTGAATTGTTTGGGGGTACAGGGTATAAATCAAAGGAGAATCTGTAAAACTAAGTAAAATTCGTTCACGATTTTATTCCATTTATTTAATTTGTTGTTTGTTTGTAAAGTGTCTTATGTTGGGGGAGGGGTATAAACTTATTTCAATATGCATATGTGGTAAGGTAATCCGCGTTGAGTGTCCTTGGGTTACAGTTAGAAGAAAAATTCAAAAAGTTCATATAAAAAAAGTGTAGTATATAAATTTCTAAGGATCTACAGGGGTTCGGGCCACAAGCAAATTTATACAAAACTAAAAGCGAGTAAATCCATAAAAAAGCTCAACAACAAAAATACGAAAAGTTCCAATTAAAAAAAAAGTTAACTTCAGCCCTCAAAATAAAAAAAGAGTAAATCAAAATCGCCGCTTATTTGCGTCGCGACCGCGTCGCTCGCTTCGGCTCCGCAGCCGCGGCAGCCGCGCTTGGCTCGGCAGCAGTCTCGAAATGGACCTTCCGCCCGCGCCCAGCACGGGTGGGCGGCGGTGCTGCGCTCTCCCCTGCCGCCGGTCCCGGCGGCGGCTCAGTTGGCGGAGAAGCGGCCACCACAACGGCTTCTGCAGGCTCCTCCACTGCAGTTTTGGCGGTGCGGGCTCGCGAGCGAGCGGGCGCGCGCTTGGCAGCCGCAGGGCCCTCCTCTTCAATGGGCTGCTCCACCGGAGTGGCCGCCTTGGTAGCGCGTCCCCGCTTGGCCACTGGCTGGTCCTCCTCCTCGACAGAGCTGGCGGCAATCTTGGCCTTACCGCGGCCGCCGCGCTTGGCAGGGGCGGCCACCTCCGCGGCCTGTTCCACGGGCTCGGCAGCAGCCTTGCGGCTACGCGGGGCCGGCGAGGCCTTCGCTTCCGATGGTTCCGCCTGCAAAGCCTTGCGCCGGCTGCCGCCAGCTTTCCCCTTGGCAGGGGCGGCCTCCACTTCGCTGGTGGGTGAGGCCTGGGCCGCTGCCCCGCGCCGCCGCTTGGGCGTGGCCGGCCGGGTCACGTCCACAATCGACTCCAAAGCCTTGACGGTGGGGTTCCGGGCCCGCTTGCCTCGGGCGTTCGACGGCTTGTCGTCGTCCGAGGTCTCCGTGTAGTCCCGGCGCGGCATGTTCCGCCCCTCGCGCTTCTGGGCGGACGTGGGCTCGGCCAGCGGCTCGGCGGGAGCCTCGGCCAGGGATACGTTGGCCTCTGGCACAGCCTCGGCCTCCGGCTGCTGGTTGTTTTGTGTGGTTTCCGGCAGCGACTCGACGTCCAGGCGTTTGGCTGCGGGCTTGGCTGGGGCCTTGCGGCCCTTGCGGGCCCCTGCGCTGCGGGAGACCGAGCCGATCTTGTCCTCGTCCGAAGTCTCATCATAGTTTTTACGAGGAATATTCCGCCCCTCGCGGCGGCGTGGCGTCAGTTCGTCGTCGGTGGTGGGCAGCTCCGAGGACTTGACAGAAGGCGAGGCGGCGGCTGGGGGCACCACGACCACGGCTGCTGGTGTGGCCTCCACGGGCTCTGGCTCGGCTGCTGGTTCTTCGGTGGGCGCAGCGGTTTTCTTGGCACGGCGGGGGGCCTTCTTGGCTGGCTGCTCCTCCGGCAAGTCCTCCACCTGGGCGGAGGCCTTGCGGGCGCGCCGGACTGGCTTCTTGGCTGCTGGCGGGGCGGCCTCTTCCTCGGCCGGCGCTGGCTCAGCTGAGGGCTTGCGTAGTCGCCGCTTGGCTGGTGGCTCTTGGGCGGCCTCGGCTGGTTCGGCGCTGGCCTTGCGGGCTCGTCGGGGGGCAGCCGCTCGCTTGACAGGCTTAGGCTCCTCGACAGGCTCCACGCTCGCTGAGGCCTTGCGGGCGCGCCGGGTGGTGGTCTCGGGCTTCACCTCCTCCTCGGCTGGCTCCACCAGGGCAGCCGGCTTGGCGGCGCGCCGAGTGGATTTCTTGGGCTCGACAGCTTCCACCTCGGCGGCTTCGTCTGCGGTGGCCTTGCGACCCCGCCGCGTGGGCTTCTTGGCCTCCTCGGCAGGCTTGGGCTCCTCGGCCTCGGCCTGTTTGCTGCTGGAAATGCGTCGGGTTTTGGCAGGCAATTGGTCGGCTTCCTGGGCCGCTGGATTTTCGGGGAGTCTGGCTTCCACACCCGAGCCCGTGTCACTGGCCACCGAGGACTTCCGTTCCCGCCGAGGGGCTTTGGTGGCGGAAGCAATCGGGGCATTGCTGGAGGACTGGCGTCTTCGCTTGGCCGGACCAGCGGGCTCCTCCTCCGCAATGGGGGCCAATTCCGCCACCAGCTCTTCAGGTTCCACAGAGCCGGAGGCCTTGCGGGCGCGACGTTGGGTCCTGGCCACGGGCGCCTCAGCCGACGGCTTGCGTTTCCGCCGGCTGGGGGCCGCCTCACCTGGGGTGGCTTCTGATGGCGGCTGGGCTTGGTCATTACTGTCGTCGCTGATGATAACCGACTCCTCGATTTTGGCCTCCTCGGTGTTGTTGGCCGATGGCTTGCGGGTGCGCCGGGTGGGCTCGGCTGAGGCCTGGCGGGCGCGACGCTTTGGCGGTTCCGGCTCCTCGACGGGGGGAGGCGTGGGCGGTTTGGCGGATTCTTTGCTGTTTTGGGCGACGTCTTCCATTGGCGGCTGGACTTCCTCGGGCTTCTTGAGCTCCTCGGTCAGCTCATCGTCGCTGGTCAGGTCGATGGAGATTTCTTTGTCGGCTGGCGCAGCTTCGGCTGGCGATTGGGGGGCCTTCGCCGGCTTGTCGGACTCCTCGTCGCTGGCCAGTTCAATGGTCTCCTGCCCGCCATTGGGCACCTTGGACTCGCCCTGCTGGTCGGGAGTCTCCAGGGAAATGTTGAGTTTTGGTTCGTCGACGGCCATCGCCGGCGTTTCTGGTTCCTCTGCGGGCGGCTTATCGGCTGGGACGTTGGTCGCGGGGTCCTTGGCTCCTTTTTCACCCTCCGAGTCGTCGTCGCTCAGCAACACGATGGTGGCAGTTGCCCGCTGCTCCACTGCCTCGGAGGAGCTGACTTCTTCTGTCTGCACTGCGTGGGCGCTGAGTCCTGCAGGACTGGCATGATTGGCCGGGGATGCGTCGATTTGGGTTTCCAGCTTCGTCGACTGGTGGGGGTCGCTGGCTTCTTTTCCGGCCGCTGAGGAGTCCTTTTCTGGCTTGGCTTCTTGCTCAGGCTTCGGCTTTGTTTCCTCTTCATCCTTGTCTTCCTGCAGAGCCGCCGACTCGTTCCCTGCGTTGGCTTCTTCATCCTTTTCGTCCAGCAGAATTTGAGTGTCCACGGTCGATTTGTTGGCTTCCTTCTCGGCCGCTGGATCAGTCGTTTCTGCCTTCGTTTCCTGCTGATCATTGGCTTCCACTTCATCCTTCGGCTTGGCCTCTTCCGGCTCCGCTTTCTTCTCTTCTTCGTCGTCCAGCAGAATTTGAGTCTCGGCTGTCGATTTGTTGGTTTCACTGGCTTCCTTTTCAGCCTTTGCTTCATCCTTTTCCTCGTCGTCCAAAAGAACCGTCGAATTGTTGGCTGTGCCGACTGCCTTCTGGGACACTGAAGAATCCTTTATTTCCACTTCATCCTCATCATCTTCCAGCAGATCTTGGCTCTCGACTACCATTGACTCGTTGTTGGTTTCCTTTGGCGCTTCTGCCTTGCTTTCGTCCTTGTCCTCGTCTAGAATTGTCGTCTCCTTGGGTGCGCTGGCTTCCTTCTCGGCCGCTGCCTTTGCTTCATCCTCTTCGTCGAGTGGAATTTGAGTCTCCGCCACCGTCGACTCGTCGTGAACTTTGTTAGTTTCCCTCTCAGCCGTTCCTGCCTCCACTTCATCCTCGTCGTCCAGGAGGTTTTGGGTCTCCAATATAATCGATTCGTTGGTTTCCTTGACGGCCTCGCCGGCCTGTGAGGTTTCCCTTTCCTCATCGTCAGTCAGCAGAATTTGGGTCTCCAAAACCGTCGACTCGTTTTTGGCTTCCTTGGCGCTTTCGCTGGGCTTCTGGACTTCTTCGTCATCCTCGTCGTCCAGCAGGACCGTCGACTCGTTTGATCCGCTGAGTTCCTTTTCGGCCGCCAAGGCTTCCTTTTCTGCCTTATCGTCCTTCAGAATCGCCGAATTGTTGGCTTCACTGGACGTCTTCTCGACCGGTGAGGGTTCCTGTATTTCCATTGCTTCCTCATCCTCGTCGTCCAGCAGATTTTGGGTCTCCATCACCGTCGACACGTTGGCACTGGAAGTGTCCTTGGAATCCTTTATTTTAACTTCGTCCAGCTGAATTTTGGTCACCACAGTCGACTCGTTGGCTTTGCTGGTTTCCTGCTCGGCTGTTGAGGATTCTAGCAGGACCGTCGACTCGTTGGCTCCGTTAGGCTCAACCGCCGAGGATTCCTTTGGTGCCGTCGCTTCATCCTCGTCCTCGTCGTCTAGCAGAATAGTCGAGTCGTTGGCTGCGGTGAGGTCCTTCTCAGCCGTCGAAGGTTCCCTTTCTGCCTTCTCTTCGTCCTCGTCGTCCAGCAGAATAGTCGAGGCGTTGGCTGCGCTGGTTTCTTTCTCGGCAGCTGAGGTGTCCTTCTCTGCCTTCGCTTTGTCCTCCAGCAAAAACGTAGACTCGTTTGAGCCGCAGGCTTCCTTCTCGACCGACGACGATTCCTTTTCTGCTGTCGCTTCTTCCTCGTCGTCCAGCAGAATCGTTGACTCATTGGCTGCACTAAGGTCCTTTCCGGTCATGGAAGCCTCTTTTTCTGTCTTCGCTTCGCCTTCCAGCAGAAACGTGGATTCGTTTGATACGCTGGCTTCCTTTTCGGCCGGCGTAGATTCCTTTTCTGCCTCATCCTCGTCGTCCAGTAGAGCCGTCGACTCGTTGACTGCGCTGAGGTCCTTCTCCGTAATCGAAGGCTCTTTTGGTGTCTGCGCTTCGTCGCCTTCCTCATCGTCCAGCAGGTCGACCACAGCGCTCTCTGTCTTTGGGAGAGGAAGGTCCTTTTGCACCTCTGCTGTGGCCTTTTGAGGCTTCTCTTCCGCCAGATCGACGGCTTCTTTAGATGGAGTTGCTTCGACCACGAGGTCCTGTGAGTCGTCCAGTCGGGTTCGTTCCGCATCGACCTCGATGGACTCGTTGGATTCCTTGTCTTCGTTTCCGATTTTTGGCTCGAGTTGGCCTGATATGGTTGCATCCTTGGAAGCATCTTGCGAGTCCTTCGACTTCTCGGTTGTCTCAGCGCTTTCATCTGCTTGAAAATGGAACATAAATAAGGATTCGGCTGACGAAATCGGCCACAGCTTACCCTTGAGGGAATGCTCCTTTTCCTCGAGCTCCGCGGAAAACGCCTGGGTCTCGGGCACGAAGAAATCGCCGGATTCGTTTTGGCTTTCCAGCGGCTTCTCCACCACGGAATCGTCGTCACTCAGTAGCTCAATGGGCGCCGCCGGTTTCTCCTCCTCCTCGTCATCGCTGACCACCAGCGCCCCGGCCAAGGCCGCAGTGGATTCATTGGCCAACGTCTGCTGCTCCGCCGGCGTCTCTTCGGCCAGCTTGGTCTGCTCAATGGTCACATCCTGCGGGCCGACGGCACTCACCTGCAGCGCCTCGGAGAACACAGAGTCCGTCGTCTGGTCCAGCAACTGAATGCCGCTGATTTCGTTCGCCTCGAACCGCGAGTCGCCGCCCTCCTCCACCGGCTTGCGGGCGGTGCTGGTCAAAGGATTCTTGGGGGAGCTGCCACCCTCGAGGAGACCGTCGGAATCGTTGAGTTGGTTTTTATCAGCCGCCACCGACTCCTTCGACTCATCGGCGGGTAGGTCCTCGAAAATCTTGCCCAGCCGCAGGGAGGAGGCGTTGGTGGCATTCAAGTCGAATTCATCCTTGGCAGAGGCCAGGGAATCCAATTTGGCGTGGAGCACCGCACTGGCGGGCTCATTGGGGATCATCAGATCCTTGGCACGTGGAGTCTTAAAGAATTTGTCCAGGCCCACGGACTCGTCGAGCAAGCGGCTCTCCTGGCGGTGGCTCTTTGGGGTGCTGGGCCCGCTGTCCGCGGAGGTCTCCATCAGTTCCTCTATATTGCCCAGAATGGGCGAGGCCAGGACCTTGGGGGTGCGCATCAGCTCCCTCAGGCCCTTGTAGCGGGGAGTGCTGCAGTTCTTGGGCGTCTTCAGCAGCTCCCGCATGCCCTGGTAGTCGGTCCTGTCCGGCTCGTCGATTGGGGTCTCCACCTCCGAGCCGTAGTCCTCGGCCAAATGCGACTCGTCCTTGCTCTTGCCAGGCGGCTGCTGGCCTTCGGCCTCTTCCACAATCACTCCCATGTCCTCTACCGACTCGTCCAGGACCAGCGTACGCTGCACTTGGCGGCCGGGGGTCCTGGCCTGCTTCTCCGCTTCTTCGGTGTGGCGGCGCGTGCGTTTGGGTGTCTTGGATGTGCCGCTGCTGAATCCCTCGCAGGCCGAGCAGGACACCCGCCTCGAGCGGGTGGGGCGGCCCGAGGAGTCGGCCAATTGACAGGAAGCCACCTCCATGGAAGCGCGCCGGGCACTGCGACGCGGGGTCATGGGAGCCGCGCTCTGTTCTGTGGAAATGCGACGCGAGCTGCGCCGCGGCAACTTCGTGGCCTCCTGCTCCTGGGAAGTGGCTGCCGTGCTCACCTCCTCGCAAATGCTGTCCTCGATGATTCCTGGGGACTGCGCTGGCTTCGCGGAAACTACAAAAAGAAAGCTTCAGTTTGTGGTCAAGCCAAAGGATCCAGAATTTCTTACCCGGCAGCGGACTTGCTGAGTCTGTCTGTTCTGCAGGAATCTTTGTGACTTCCTCCGTTACTGGGATCTCCTCGGCGACCAGGACAGCAGGCTCCTCCGACTCCGCAGCGACTTCTTCCGTTTCTGGAACGGCTGGCTGATCGTCCTTGGGAGAGCCCACGCCACCCACAGATACTTTGGCGGCTGGGGAAGCAGCGGGAGGTACTCCTTCCGTCTCTGGAACGACTGACTGATCGTCCTGGTCCTTGGTGGAGTCGCCGCCGCCCACGGCGCCCACGCCGCCCACTTCTGCTTCCTTTTCAGCTTCTGCCGCCGGCGGCTCTTCTTTGTCGGCCTCCGCTGGTCCTGAGGCAGCTTCAAGATCCGCTTGTGGTGGCTTTTCGGAGTCCACTTGTTCTTGCTTTTCGGTGTCTGCTTGTGATGGCTTTTCGGTGTCCTTTGTGGGGGCCTCGTTGGCTGTCTGGTCGTCTGCAGTGCTTGAGTTGGCGGACGAGTTGCCGCCCGTTTGCTGGTTCAGGATCTGCTCCATTCTGGCCAGCAGCAGAGTTGCATCGTCGATGGCGTTGAGTGGGGACTTTGCCGCCGGAGGATCCTCCACGTCCTCGACGGTGAATGTGCGGCTGAGTTCAGCGGACTTATCCACCGATTCGTTTTTCTTCGGCGTCGATGCCTTGTGGACAGTCCTCCTCGCAGCCTGGGAGCCCCTGCCTGTGCCCCTTCGGATGATGGACGAGGACGTCGGCATCGTCTTGTGCAGCGAGTTCTTCGGCGTGTTCAACGACCGCCGGGCATTGGAAACCAGTCGATTGGCCAATTTAAACGGCGATGTGCGCTTGGAAACGGCCAAGGATTTGCGCATCCTAGACGATTTCGTCTCCCGCGGAGTGGCCATTAGATTGTTCCGCTTCAGCGGCGTGGCCGCATTGGCCCTCTTCTCCGAGTTGGTGAAGGCCAGACGACGGCCGGGCGTCGACAGGCTTTGGCGGCGAGCATCGAAAAGCGCTTGCCGGGCGGCCGCGTTCTTCGGTGTGCCAGTGGGCGTGGCCCCTGGGGCCACCTGTTTCTTGGCACTGGTGAGCAGGGCTTGTTTCATGAGCGACCTCGGCGTGCGCTTGGGCGTGGCGACGAAGTGGTGTTTGGGGGTGGCCGAGGGGGCGGAATTGAGGAGGTCGACCACCGGAGAGGCCGAGGTGGAGGAATCCACGCTTATGACGGAGTCGATGGAGCTGAGCAGGCTGCTGGCGGGGGTTTGGCTGGGCTTGCCGGTCTGCAGCTTTTGGGGCGTGGTCAGGTCGATCAGATACATGGAGGTCGATGTGGGGTCCTTCCTGGATGTGGAGGGGGTGCTGAAGTCCATGAGATCGTGGCTGCAGCTGTCGTCGTGGACGGCGGTGGTCGGGGTGCTGTAGACGCTCTTGGGAGTGCCGGCGTTGGCTTTGATTAGCCTGGTGAAGGATTTCTCCACCTTCACGCCGACCTGGCGCGGTGAGAAGGAGGTGATGACCACGTCGGAGCGGGCGCAGAACTGAAGCAGCTTTTTTTTGGCGGGCGAGTTGGCGTTTTCCTTGTTCTGTGAGGAGTCCAGAACATCGACTTTGGGGCTGTCGTCCGCTGTGATCAGTGGCGAGGCATCGTTGGAGGGTGTAATGCAACGCAGGGGCTCGGCCACTTCCTGCAGGACACTGGAGGTGGAGCTAATTTCCAGCAGCTGGGCCTCGCTAGCCACGCTGGCGTCGCGGGAATCGATCGAGGTGTTGCCTTCATCGTCGGAATGAATGGCGTAGCGAAAACTGCGGGAAAAGCAAACAAAAACGCAGAAAAATATAAATAAATAAAAAAGAATTAAAACTGGACCGCCCGGTCCGCCTCCCCCGGTTTACTTACTTGTGCACAGTCATTCGGTTGATTTTTGGACGCCGATTTTCCTGCAATCAGAAAAAAAATAAACAAAGACGCTCGTGACAACTGTACACAAAACAATAGGCAAGCAAATCGGCGTACTTTGAATTCCGGGCATGAATTTGGCGCCATTTCTGGCTGGCCGCCTTTTGTCTGTGTTGGGGTAGTGGGATCGGATCCTCCGACGGCGTCCTCGTACTCGGATATCCTGGGGAAGTCCCAGGTGTATTCTGTGTCCAAGAGGGCAATGCGGGCGCCGTGCAGCAAGGGACGGATTCCCTCCACGGCTTGCCCATTGATCAGAATTGGCGACTTAGTCGAGTGATTGTGAATGGTTACCTAGATTTTGGGAGAGGCAGGGCTTAGGTTAGGAACTCGGCTTGGTGGGTTGGCAAAGTGCGGGGGACTTACCCGGCCGAAACTGTCGCATTGTATTTCGCAGTGGAGGCGATCGCCTTTGGGGAGTACTAAGTCGCTGTCTAGGTAGGATCCGATGACGAATTTTCGTCCTTTGGCCGGAATGCTTGTGGGTACGCCGGCGGGGCTGACGAATTTGAGGTGAGCGCCGTCCAATGACATTTTGATGATTTTTGATTAGTGTTTTTTTGTGATTATTGATGTGTATGCGTTTGAGCGGCGGCGTCGGCGTCGGCGCCAGCAGCTGCAACCGATTTTTGTACGAGCATGAAAAAAGGAAGCCAGAAAGCGCAACGGCAAGCACGGCTTGAACGGCGTTTAGAATGCGAAATGCGTTTAGCAATCGATTGCAGCACTTTTAGTTAATCGCAAACACAATATAAATTCACTTATTTACGAATAATGCGCCGCAATTGCAATAATAACCAGCCCGGTCTCGAGGAATTTTCTGAAAGGGACGCGCCAGGGTTGATAGTACAATGATATCGATATTTTTACACTTCAATTATTGACGGTGGCTATGCCAACTCAAAGAAAACTTTTAAAATTTCCAAATATTTTCATATGCGTTGCAGTAAATATGCTTTCTGCTTACTATGCTTGAAAAATTTACGAAAAATCTCCGTAATTTGAATGAAATTTCAAATGAAACGAAAAAATTAACGGACTCATCAGCCGGCGAAACCGCACCACAATTTCTTAGTTTTTGGACAATTCTACGAAAAATTGTGCAGTTTCAGCTGCTATAAAGATGAAGAGCAATATAGAGCTCCCATTACGAGATCTACAACATATTTTTTTACTTTTAATTCGCGATTTGTGGCGTTGCCAATTTGCCATTCGCGTTGCACGGACACACTTGCCAACTATTCACAACGAACCGTAGCGGTGACAGAAATTCTATTTTGCGTTAAGAATAACAACAAAGTTTCAAGAAAAATGGATGTCGAGACGGCCCAGAAGACTTGGGAGCTGGAGAACAACATACAAACTCTGCCAAGCTGTGATGAAATCTTCCGCCACGATGCCGAACAGCAACGCCAAATAATCGATGCCAAGCCATGGGAAAAAGACCCTCACTTCTTCAAAGACATCAAAATCTCGGCTCTGGCGCTGCTCAAAATGGTCATGCACGCCCGCTCCGGCGGTACATTGGAGATAATGGGCCTTATGTTGGGTAAAGTGGAAGACAACACTATGGTAAGTAAGCAGGCCTCAATCAAATGCTTTCCTCAATACGCGGTTTCCTCTTCTCCGGACAGATTGTCATGGATGCCTTTGCTTTGCCGGTGGAGGGCACCGAGACGCGTGTAAATGCCCAGGCCCAGGCCTACGAGTACATGACCGCCTACATGGAGGCTGCCAAAGAAGTAGGCCGCCTAGAGCACGCCGTCGGCTGGTACCACAGCCACCCCGGCTATGGCTGCTGGCTGTCCGGCATCGACGTGTCCACACAAATGCTCAACCAGACCTACCAAGAGCCTTTCGTGGCCATTGTAGTCGACCCGGTGCGCACTGTCTCCGCCGGCAAGGTGTGCCTGGGCGCCTTCCGCACCTACCCAAAGGGCTACAAGCCGCCCAACGAGGAGCCCTCGGAGTACCAAACGATTCCACTCAACAAAATCGAAGACTTCGGTGTCCACTGCAAGCAGTACTATCCGCTGGAGATTAGCTACTTCAAGTCGGCCCTAGATCGCAAGCTGCTCGACTCGCTGTGGAACAAGTACTGGGTGAACACCTTGGGCAGCTCCGGCCTGCTGACCAACACCGACTACACCACCGGCCAGATCATGGACTTGTCGGAGAAGTTGGAGCAGAGCGAGAATTTCCTGGGTCGCGGTAAGTAAAATGTTTTTAATTGGAACTTTTTATGGCAACTGGAGTTTCCCCACAGGAACCGATCTCAACGAGAAGCGCACGGAGGACAAGCTGTCCAAGGCCACGCGAGACTGCAGCCGTTCGTCTATTGAGCTCATCCACGGCCTCATGGCTCAAATCGTCAAAGACAAGCTCTTCAACAAAGTTGGCATGGGCAAATAAAGGCCGAAGCACTTCATGTCCACCCATAAATTTTGTACTGCGATCATCATAACCAACAATAAATGTAAACTCGGCGAGTCATTAACCTCAAGTACAAGCCGCCCGGCAGCTGCGCCCATCAATCAATACCCCGGAGGAGGCTTTGTCCGCCGCCAAACGTTTTTTAATAACTTTTATGTGGCAATTGCGTGAGTCCTGCGAAAATTAAGACATTTCCCGCTGCACAGAAGGGTCCGCTGTGGCGCGGGCTCGTCCGGAGTTTCGGGCCAATTAATTTCGGCACACGGCGGGAAAAAAGGATCCGACTTCCTGGCCTGCTATGCCTGGTTGGGCACGGGGTTAATTAACGGCGCTGTCACGTTTACAACGACCCCGCCGGCGGGTGGTTTTTTCGGGGGTCCCAAATGACAAATTTGTGGCACACACTTTGACTGGGGAGCGTTAATTCGAAAGCAAATGGCCATTGGAAGGAAATTTTGGATCCCGTCAAGGATCATTGTCATCTTCATTATCATCAGTGCCAGAAGCTCTGGTGGCGTTTTATGGGGAGGCCATAAAATTGTCAACACTCATTTCTGTCATGGCCATAAAATCCGTTGGCCAAGTGATATAAACGGCGTGTAGCGTAGGATTCCAATCCTGGGGAAGGGCACCAAAAGAATCCTCTTTAAAAATGTCGCACAGCTTGAAATGGGTGAAGGCGTGCGGGGTGAATGGCAAACCCACACTCACCCGAAGTTGTAACTGTAGCCCAGCCGGCCGTACGCTGCCAGGGCTGGGCAATCAAATTGGAAAACGCATGGAAAGTGAAAATGGGAATTTAAAATCTTTTGTTTTAATGATCGTCTGCGAAAAGAACTTTAATGAAAAAGGCAAAATTTAATTAAAATTCAATGATCTGCAGGGAATTTTATAAAAACCCAGCCAGCCCTGGGCGGCCAAGTCATTTCAGCTGGTAAACGAGACAAGAAGCAAAGGACGAAATTCCGCACGAAATGCGAAGCATTCACACACACACACACACACACCCACATTAATGTTTGCCCAAGAAACACTTGTGTGGGTGTATAGGTGAGGGGGTGGTCCGAGGAAGGCAAGACAAATCAACCGCACTGTTTACTCCTTTTCGAATTTCTGATACTTTTATCGAAAAGTGAGCGTCAATTGGCATCAACGAGGATTGCGTACCCCCCGCCCAGCGCCCGGAGGAATTTATTGCGGCTTCCGTGCGGCAGACTGCGTGTTGCTGACACCCGCCCGCCCCGCCCCCTCACCGCCTTTGCGGGCGACCCTATAAAAGAGCAGGTCAGCCAAGGCACGCACTTCATTCGCCAGGAGCCGGCGAACGGAAGCGCACCCTCAAATCATCGTCCTCATCATCAACACAAAACGTAAGCATCCACCCACACCCCACCCACTTACTCTGCTTCCCCAAAAAATACCAAACCAGAGCAGAAAGCCCAACAACAAAATTAGTGTGGAAACAACAGCCAAAGGCAGCGGAACGACTGCGCCGGCAACTCCACTCGAATAACGGAAAATCGGCCTGCCCGCGCGCGTGTGTGTGTGCGAGAGTGTGGCCCGTGGGAGTCCCCCCCCTCTCCCCCCACTCCTTACGCGGACGGCATATGTTGGCTGCGGCAGTTGTATAAATAAATCAAGTGAAAATGCCGCCGATGTTGCCGCCTAACGAAATTTAAATTTACACGCGGACAGCCGCCGGCCAGGCAATAAAGTGACAGTGATTAAAAGTCCCCCACCCCCTGCAAGCACAGTTAAATGCAAGGCAACGAAGCTGCCTGAAGGACCAACGACGGTCGGCAAACGAACCCCGAGGTTTGGGATAATTCGGTAAGCTCTTTAGGCCGGCGAGCCTGGAAATTAAATAAATAATTCAAGCGACCAAAATGTGCCGAGCTTTGGAGGGGGAAATATTTTTAGGAATCTCTAGAAATTCTCTCATCGTTTCTCTTAATGATTCATTCAAAATTACGCATACGCCAGGTGTTCCCCGCGAGCAGACAAAGTTTCTTAATTTCCTTTGAAAAAAATTCTTTTTCTCAATATCCGCATCGCTGATGGCATAGAACACTTGTAATCCTCGCAGGAATACAAGGACTAAGAACAACAACTTTCTCTTTTGCGGAAGTTAAATTGAAACTTTGTGAGGACTGCGGGTTTCTGCTGGCGCGTGAAACCAAATTAAACTGTCGCGGCAATAAATCAAAAGCCGAGCCTTGCCTCGTCTTGATTTACTTAGCCCGCTGTCCTTTTTATGGGTCCTCCAAATCATAAACTTTGACACGCGCCAACATCTGGCAGTCGAGATATGTCCTCCCCCACCCCTTGCGGTGGCTCACATGTGCGCTGAAATCAAACTCAATTTTATGCTTGACGAAAGCATTTGATAAGGAGCAGCGACAGCATTTTAAGTGCCTGGCTGAAGGACCTGCCGGGGAAGCCAATCAACAGGCAGCCGCGGCCCGAGCGCGGATTACGCGACTCCGACTTAATTCGATTCAAATGAATCATGAAAATGTGACAGGAATTTTAATGCCAAGTGATGATTGAAATCTCGAAAACGGACAAAGAGTTCTTAAAAACAGGAGGGAGGATACTTAGCCAAAAGACATAAGGAAAGCAATAAAATAAACAAAAGAGTGGATAAAATAAAAAGGACTGCGGAGCTGATTCGCTTCCCATGAAAATTATTAGATATTTTTCGAGTCAGTTAATTTTTTACACAGCAAAACTTATTTCGCTCCAAAAACCTAATAATGTGTCCCAAAACATTCGTAACTGTAGATTTTTAACAGATTTAAGTCAATTGATTTCCTGATCTTTCAGTTTAACGGGAGTAAGTATATTTTTCGCGCTGTTCCTTACTCCGGCAGAATTTCTTGTTTTGCCTTACAAAAGAAATAAAATTTGACCTGATATTTACTTTAAATCGTTCGTAGATATATATCTGTTCTACTATATATCAGATCAGATCGCTGATTATAAATTGCATTTTCCAAAAATTCAAAATGGCGGCTCCGAACTTTCAGAAACTCCAAAGAGAAATAAAAAAAACGATTTAAATAAGAATGGCTGATTACGAATAAGGAAGTTTAGGGATTATTTTAATTACGTCTGCAGTTAGCCTGCAAAATTTGTCGTCGCCAGGACCTGCAGTTCCCCTGGTTGCCTTTCTTATGAAAGCTTCCTGACCACCCACCTCAGTTAATAAAGCATTTTTATCTCTTAAGATTACGCAAATCAAATTATCCTCTTCTTCGTGAGAATGGCCCGTATTTTATATATTATCCTCGACAGCGTCCTTGGCGCGGCTGCAAGTTCCCGTTAATTGAGTTGAACTCTAAGTGAGCTAATTACGCGCGCTGGTGGAAGGAAAACTTCGGAACTCGTTAAACTTTTTCTTTTCCCTTGGATTTGTTCTTGCAGGGGAGCAGGAGCAATTGAAGCCTCGCCATGTATGGGATGCTGTACGAGAGCGTCCAGCACTACGTGCAGGAGGAGTACGGCATGGACATATGGAAGAAGGTCTGCTTCATTGTCGACTGCAAGCACAACACATTCAAGACCCACCAGATTTACCCGGACAAATTGATGCCGGACATTGCGGCGGCCTTGTCGGCCTGCACGGGCGAGTCCTTTGACTTCTGCATGAACTTTTTCGGGCGCTGCTTCGTGCGGTTCTTCAGCAACTTTGGCTACGACCGGATGATCCGGTCTACGGGTCGCTACTTCTGCGATTTCCTCCAGTCAATCGACAATATCCACTTGCAAATGAGATTCACCTATCCCAAGATGAAGTCGCCCAGCATGCAGCTCACCCACATGGACAACGAGGGGGCCGTGATCATGTACCGCAGCGGAAGGACCGGCATGTCCAAGTATTTGATCGGCCAGATGACCGAAGTGGCCCGCGAGTTCTACGGCCTGGACGTGAAGGCCTACGTGATTGAGAGCCAGAACGACATTTGCGGGGGCACGGCGGGTCCCATAAAGCTCACCGAAGGTCCTCTGACTGTCATCGTGAAGTACCGCATCGATTTCGACAATCGCGAGTACATGGCCAAGCGGGTGAACATTGTGGCCCACCCGTCGCAGCTGAAGCTGCCGCCGGTTAATTTGAATGTGTTCCTGGAGCTGTTCCCGTTCACCATTGTGCTGAACCACGGGATGAAGATCACCCAGGCGGGCGAGAAGATTGTGGAGACCTGGATCCTGCACAACCCGGGGGCCAATCCGAAGGCGTTTATCGGGGCGCACGTGATGGACTTGTTCAAGTGCCGGCGGCCGAAGGACACCATCATTGAGTGGAACACCATTCTCCAGATGCGGACGGTGCTCTTTGAGTTCGAATTGATCCGCACGGGGCACAATCGGGCGGCCTACGATGCGGCCATCAACATGGATTTCGAGAACTACGACGAGATGATGCTGAACGAGGCCCAGACGATGGCATTGGCCAAGGCGCAGGAGTTCAGTGCCCTGCAGGACGGTGAGGGGGCCATAGGCGTTGAGGAGATTGATCCGGCCACGGGGGAGCGGCGGTCGTCGCAGGGCTTGCGCTCGATTCTGCTCAAGGGCCAGATGTTCTATATCAAGGACATGGACTCGTTGATATTTTTATGCAGTCCGTTGATCGAGAACCTGGACGAGTTGCACGGCATTGGACTGTATTTGAACGACTTGAATCCCCACGGACTGAGCCGGGAGCTGGTCATGGCTGGTTGGCAGCATTGCTCCAAATTGGAGATTATGTTTGAGAAGGAGGAGCAGAGGTCGGATGAGCTGGAGAAATCGTTGGAGCTGGCTGACTCGTGGAAACGGCAGGGCGATGAGCTCCTCTACTCCATGATTCCTCGGCCCATTGCCGAGCGGATGCGGCTGGGGCAGGAGCACGTTTGCCAGAGTTTCGAAGAAGTTTCCGTCATCTTCATCGAGGTGTTGAATGTTTACGACAGCGGCTCTAATAACATACAGGACGCCATGCAGGTAAAACAGGACACCACCCCAACCAGGTACAGGTTAAGTTACGGCTTATAATTTTTCCTTTTCAGGCTGTAACCACGCTTAATAAGGTGTTCTCTGCTTTGGACGAGGAGATCATTTCGCCGTTTGTGTATAAGGTGGAGACGGTGGGCATGGTTTATATGGCGGTGTCGGGTGCTCCGGATATTAATCCCTTACACGCCGAACATGCCTGCGACCTGGCCTTACGGGTTAATAAGAAATTGAAAGCCCAGGATTTGCCGGATGTGGCTATTCGCGTGGGCATCCATTCCGGGCCGGTGGTGGCGGGCGTTGTGGGCTTGAAGGTGCCTCGATATTGTTTGTTTGGAGACACCGTCAATACGGCCTCTAGGATGGAGAGTAGCTGTGACCCATGGAAAATCCAGTTGTCCAATTATACGGCTCTAAAAGTCCGCGAAGTCGGTTACAAAGTTGAGTCCCGCGGATTTGTCAAGGTCAAGGGAAAGGGGGAAATGGAAACGTATTGGCTAATCGATGGACCTGAATAAACCCTATTTTTAAGGCACAATGTACTTTAGCTTCATGTATTTGCAAAATAAATATTTACTACTGCAAAACTCGCGCCAATTTTTGTAACTTGCCATTCACAATAAGCGCCGACATCATTCTCTATTGCCACTCTACTAGATACAATGCAATGTATCGGGCGACAGTTGGGTGGTTAGACCTCAGCAGCTAATCGGTGTTTCCACAATGTAATACCAGAAAACACTCAATCAAGTCGTCGATTGAAACTAGTCAATTTTCTAGATTTTTTAGAACTATGCTAAGCTAGCTGGCAACTCTGTGTTTTTTTTTGAAAAGAATCGAGTCCATGTCAACTCTGGTTGATGTACTTGTCACAAATCTGTTGGGCAAATTTTTAAAGTAGAAAAATGGACACAGAAAACACAAAAATATTTTCTGCTCCGGGCACCTGCCGCACCTGCACTACTCCAATAAACAAAGAGACTGCAACAAATCTATATACAGAGGAAAACTTATTATTGCTGACGCTTCTACGGAAAACCACCGGATTGGTGTTCGAAGTTTGTATACATTTTTTTCAAATCGTTTAATTTTTTGCTAAATCTTCGAGACATTTCAGGCAAGCGATAAAAGCTTTTCTGAGTATCTATGCGAATTTTGCACGGACTCTTTGATGTTCATCAACGAATTTCGGACGAACTGCATCAATGCCACCGCACAAATTCTAGAATCAAGAAACTCCGCACGCCTTACTGAAGAAGGCCATCATAATGAGCAAAATCCTAATGATCTTGAGATGGAAGACGAAGCGGTCTCTCGCGAGATCAACGAGCAAGAAGAGCTTGACCTAGAGCAACTAATGACAGAGTCAGACGAGAGCTCGACAGAATCCGAAACTGATGGGCCGATTCCATTCGCAAAGACGCCAAAAAGAATGCGAAAGCGTTGGGTATGTGAGATATGTGGAAATCTTTTCAAATGCTCATATTATCTTAAAATGCACTTGCAACGCCACACGGGCGTCAAACAGTTCGAATGCGACATTTGCCATGCCTTCTATTTCACTCACAAGGAGATGTTGAGCCATAGGATCCTTCACACCGACGTCCGGCCCTTTGCCTGCAAGTACTGCGACAAAACCTTCCGCAGTGCCAGCAACAAGGTCAACCATGAAAGGTAAATTAGGCATTTTCAACTGCGAACGTCTACAGTTCTTTATTTTTCAGGACCCATACACAGGAGCGCCCTTTTCAGTGTCAGTTTTGCCAGATGCGTTTTACGTCCTCGTCGTCGAAACTGCGACACGAGCAAATCCACAGGGGCATACGCAGCTTCCAGTAAGGCTCTAAACTAGTTATTTTAAATTCGATAACATAATTTTCATTTGCTTTCGTAGTTGCGAAGTCTGCGATCTTCAGTTCCTGAGGTCCTCGCATTTGTACGCCCATCAGCGCACAAATCAACACCAGCGGCAGGCCGAGCAGGCCGGCAAATAGAAATCTATTTAGAACTGTGATTTGATGCGATTCAATCTGCACAGAACATTCCAATCCGAGTGCGGTCATGAATTCGCTTCAGTCGATATATATTATTATTATTTATTATTTTTTATGTTGCTAATGCTACAAGGAAGTTCTCTGACCTGCACGACCTGCGCATGAAGAAGGCCATGAGAATCAAAAGAAATCCAGTTAATTTATTTTTTAGGATCTTGAAACAACACAAATTTTCTCTTGAGTGAAACGGATTTATATTTAACGCGCAAATTTCGTTTAGGAAACGGCTATAGGCATTATTTACAGATTAATATTTGATAAATATTTTAAAATTAAGATAAATTTAAATTAACGGCGTTGCCACTCATAGTGAACCGGAGTTGCCACATCGCCGAGACCGTATAATTTGGTACAAACTACAACGAAAAGCGCAGTTATAAATTAAATACAAATAAATGAAAGAACATTTAAAATCTTAGTGAACGTTTTGGTCCATTATTTAAAGGATTTGGGTCAGCATTCCATATCACCAGAGCTGTCGCCTATTATTTTTTCGGCGCCAGTGTTGTAGCATGCCGGCCTGTATTAAAGAAAGAACGAGAGAGAAATAGCCACAGAAAGAGAGAAAAAACAACATCTAATCATAAATAAGAATAGGAGTCAAAACAGACCTAAAATGAACGCCTTACGGCAATTTTACATGGAAATTCCCGTCGTAACGAGGGCCTATACAACAGTCTGCGTGCTGACTACCCTGGCCGTGGTAAGTATAATTCCGTTTGGGCCGCATCCTGCCCGTCAAGGGCTGCGGAGCCCCGCTGACGTGTACCGCGCTAATTTTCCCATTTTTGCTTCTATTTCAGCACCTTGATTTAGTTTCCCCGCTCCAACTCTATTTCAATCCCACACTGATAGTCAACAAATTTCAAGTATGGCGCTTGGCCACCACATTCCTTTACTTCGGCACCATAAGCATCAGCTTCTTTTTCAACATGGTTTTCACGTATCGCTACTGCCGTATGCTGGAGGACGGCAGCTTCCGCGGCCGTAGCTCCGACTTTGTGATGATGTTCGTCTTCGGCGGTGTGCTGATGACCTTCTTTGGGATCTTCGTGAACCTGCTGTTCCTTGGGCAGGCATTCACGCTGATGCTGGTGTACGTTTGGTCCCGGCGGAATCCACTTGTTCCCATGAACTTTTTTGGAGTGCTCAGCTTCCAGGTACGAATATTTGGATACGCCTGGGACATACAATCACATACAATCATTTGACTTCCAGGCTCCATACCTTCCCTGGGTGCTGCTGTGCTGTTCGATGATCCTTGGCAACACCGTGTGGGTGGACATCATTGGCATGGGCGTTGGGCACATCTACTATGTCCTGGAAGATGTCTATCCACAACTCTCGAATGGCTACAAGCTGATTAAGACTCCCTATTTCCTGAAGCGTCTTTTCAACGAGCATATCGAGCGTCATTATCAAGTCGGAGTCGAGGATCGCCCGGGCGGCTTTTTCTGGGGTGAAGAGGGACAGCCCTTGATTGCGGCCGATCAGAATGCCGAGGCCGAGGAGCGGCCCGAGCAGCAACCGCCAGCTGCAGCAGCTCAATAACAATGCGACCAATCTATGACGACGATGATAAGAGAGTAACTAAAAACCCAACCCTCCGCCGCCAAACACTCAACTCCTTCAAAACTTGGTGCTTGGTAAACAAAAAACGAGAAAAATGAAGATTAAGACAGTGACGGCCATTGGAAGTTTATGTTATGTTGGTAGTGGGCCACTCGAGATTCGCCAGCGACTTTCGTGGCATGCAATAGTTAGCCAAAGTTAATTCCAGTGTATGTGTGTGTATGCGTGCATATGTATTTATTATTGGTTTATTCTCCAAATCCAGTCCACAATTTATACGTTTGTATTTAAGTTAATAATCTGCTACCACGTTGCAATGCACATGTGATTATACATACATACATGAAAAATAAAAAAATAAGTAAATCAAATTTATTCCTGTAAGGAGGAGGACTCCCGAGACTAAAGCACCTCTGGCCGTTTAAGTGCGTGCGACATTAACTCGTAAACATGCGTTAGCGCTTGATAGTTTCACTCATTCGTAATTCTTTTTCCTTGACGACTGCAATCGACTCAATAAACAAAGCACTGACAAATTCAAAATCATCATTGGCGCCAAGTCGGGCAAACCGATTATTTTCAGTGCTATTATATATCGATACTTTGTTTTCCAGGGCTTCCGAATTGGGGTGAAAAGAAACGTTTTAAGACAAAAAATGAGGGCTATGCAAAACCTGTAAGTCAATTTCGTTCTTATTTACCTATCTTTTAATCCTTTGAATTATAATTTAAAAAAAAATCGATTTCTCCCGGTTTTTTATATCGATAGCTGACAGTTCGTGCTCCAAACAACTTTATTTACTCGTTTGGACTCGAGCCCCAAAGTATTTTGCGGAAAATACGCTTAGTTTTATTGCCTATTTTAGTTTTATAAATTAAACTCAATGTCGAAAGTTGTCCTTAGTCAGCTGACCCACCCACAACGCGTGCGACTGTTGTACAAAACCATTTTGCGGCTGCATCGCGGTAAGTCGGCCACATCCAAACCAAAACAAACATAAAAATTTCTTGCCCTCCGTCTAGGTTTGCCCACAGAACTGCGCGCACTGGGCGACAACTACGTCCGAGATGAGTTTCGGAGACATATCAAGTGCAATCCAATGGAGGCACAGCTCTTTATGACCGAGTGGGCCGTAAGTTTACGTAAGCATCCATATTTCCCCTTTCTAATTTGTTTGATTTGATTCAGCGATACGCCACCACAATCACACAACAATTGGGTCTGCGAGGCAAGCCCAAAGGTGACCTGGGCGAGGAAATGGATGCAGACACTGTGGACATGCTCAAAGACGACCAGGTCGTCCAACTGTATGAGCTGATGCTGGCCGCCAAGGGGCTGGTAGGTGATAAAATAACCGCAGACGACGTGAGGGGGAAATAAATGTGATTATTTGTGATTATATTCCCTGGTTTTCCAAGATTTTGTACTCGAATTTGATGCCGTTGTCCTCTTGCACGCCCAACGGAGTTTCTGGATCAGGCGAAACTTCCTTGAAACTCGCCGGGATGCTGGGGAAGAATGTATCGCAGTCGAAGCTCTGTTGGATTTTCGTTATGTACAATCGGTGGCAGCGCGGCGAGGCCATAGCCTCTGCATAGACACCGCTTCCGCCGACGATCCACACGTTTTCGACTCGACTGTTGAGTTCCTCGCTTTCCAGCTTGGCCATGGCGGCCTCCAGATTGGGGCAGAGGAGCACGCCGTTTGGCAGATCCTCGGGTTTCAGGGTTGTGCTCAGCACAATGTTAAGGCGTTCGGGAAGCGGGCGCTTGCTTTCCGGCACCCCGAAGTAGGTTTTGCGGCCCATTATCACAACATTTTGCCTGGTGTCGTCCTTCTTTCGCTTCGTGGTGCTGCTGAAGTACTTCAGCTCCGATCTGAGCAGCAGAAAGAGCATTAATTTTGTGCTTAAATGGTTTGATGGTTTTCTTTACTTTATTCGCCATGGCAGGTCGCCATTTTTGCC
>JBAMCP010000617.1:0-39317 GCA_037075105.1 Lissocephala sabroskyi | reverse complement strand
CGGAAAGAATTACGGGAATTGCGTTTCGGCCGATTGCTCCGATAACAAATCAATGTTTGAGAGGAGGCAACTTTGTGGGCGGCCTGCGGGGCTTTTATTAAGTGCGAAATGAAGTCCCCAATGGACGTTTACCATTTTGGAGCTGCCATAAAACTGTCATCAAAAAGTTGTAAAGTAATGGGCACATTGAAATTAAATGCGCGTTTCAAAAACTTCGACCGCAATTCTTGTAAATTAATAGCTGCAATGCACATTCACAATGCCCACCAGGAGCCTCCCACCGGTCCGCGGCCTTGCTCCTGCCACTCAGGCCAGCCAGCCAGCCACAATCAAATGCCTCAGCCCGGCCCCCACCGTCAATGAACATTGTTGCACATTATTTTACACCATATCACTCGAGGGGCAGGGCGCCGGCAAGGAAGAACGGAAGGAAGGAAGGAAGAAAGGGGCGGCGGAGTTGGGAGGGGGCAGCAAGTTTTTGCCTTCCGATTTTTTATATTTTTTTGGATGCCTCTTCCGCGCCGTTTCTCTTGCGTTATTGTTGTTAAAAAGTTTTCCCTCGCCTCGCCCCACTCATAATTCCCGATTGCTCTTTTGTTAAATTGCTGGCACGGTTGGTGGTTGGCTGGCTGGCTGGCGGTCCAGCGGTCCACTCGGTCGGCTGCTCGCTGGGGCTGAACGTTGGTGGCCGGCCGGAGGGGCCTGGAGGTTAGTGGGTTTTACGCAACATTTACGGGTGCCCACTTGAGCCCCAAACGACGACTTGGGCGACGTCTGTTTTTACGCTAATTGGAAAAGTTGCAACTTTTTCGGTTTGCACCGCACGCACTTTGCGGCATTCCGTTTGACTTGAGCCACAGGCCCAAGATGCCTTGGCCGTCGGCGGGTGCTTATTGGCAGCTGACACGGCGCTTAAAGTTTTACATATTTTTTTTTTTTTTGAAAACCCAGATTTTATAATCACCTCCCTCTCCAGAGCCTACCAGCTTAATGGGATATATCCGCGATTTCCGCAGCAGGTCGCTGGTGCTGTCACTGTCGGGGGGGGCCGGGCTGCTCTTTATGCCCGTATAATTACCATAACAAAATGACTTATTTTCGAGCAAATGTTTTGCATCCGTGCCAACCGAAAGGCAACAAAAACAGCCGAGCCAGCGGTTAGGAGGGGAGCAGGAGATGCTTTGATAACCCGACGCCTTCCAGGAGTCGAAGCGGCTGCGCAGAGAGCAAGCGTGAAAATGAGAGAGACTTGGGCCGAAAAATAGTGGGATATTTCCAAAAAAGAAATGGACTTTTTGGACAGGACCGACCAGACCAGCTGGCGAAATGGGACTTGCAATGGGCACTCGGTTTAGTCTCTCGCCTTGAATGGCAGCGTCAGCGTGCGGCAGACAAAAGCGCATGAAAAATTCATAAGCCAGGCGACAAGGAAACGCGCGCGCGGGCGAACGACAACAACGTCGTCGCGCCACCAAAGAGACACCAGGATCCCCAACCGACGAACGCCGCCACGCCACGAGTCCTAGACCAAAACGTGCGTCGTTAGGTGAAAAGCGTTGCGTGTGTGTGTGTGCGGGTGTGCGAGTGTGTGTGTGTGCCACTCATTTGTGTAGTTTGACAAAAACCATCAAATTGAATGTGTGCCACTGCCAACGCTACTGCGGCGGCGGCTGTTGTACGTCCGTTTGTCCGTCCCTTTCGACTGGCTGGTCTGCGTCCTGCGTCCTGCGTGTGTATTATATGGCGAATTGAAAGTGGTTGACGACGGCATTGACGTCGTCGAGTGGAAAAACCAATTGACAAGCACTTGCCCAAAAACTGAATGTGAAACGAATACTCCACTCAAAGGATCCACGTCTGCCGAGGATTCGGGTCACGGCAGGGCCAGGGAATTAAAGTGCGTGTCGCATTTGGGTCCCCAAATTTGTAAGGACAACAAATTTGTTGTCCGCCCAACCGCCCATCCGCCCTGCCCTGTCCTGCCTGCTCGAACGGTTCTTCCTTCCCCCTTCCTTCCGGTTAAATGCAAATTAGCCGACAAAAATGTAAAGCAATTAATGTTCGTGGTTCGTGGCCGGCTGCGGGAGGGAGCAGCGTTCCTCTCTATGGTTTATGGATTTTTAATCATTTGCTTTTCCCCAACTCCCCATCCACACAGACCGAAACAACAACAACAACAACAACAAGCAGAGCAACATGCAAATTACACGGCCCCCCACGTCCGCCGCCGCCCATCAAATAACCGATCCGCACCAGTGAGCAGAATCTGCGGCCCACCGCCCCAACGTCCGCCCGTTTCCTCCAACGACGAGCTACACGATAGCAGAAGGCAGAAGGACGATGGCAACACCGACGCCAGCGGCAGTGGCAGTGGCAGCGGCAGCGGCTGCTCCGCCATCAGGCAACGCACACAAAGCCCCACTTCCGCATAGGATGCGCACAGGAAGTTATTTCGGCCGCTTGGATGTGCGATTCTATCTGATTTATCTGTGCTGCTATCTGCTGGTGATGGCGGCTGCCGGCAACAACAATGTGGTCAACGGTCTCAAGTGCTACTGCAATCCAAAGGAATGCGATGTAATCCGAGCTCTCGACTGCCCCGGCAAGGGCCTAATGCTCTGGGATCCCTGCAAGTGAGTAAGCTCAACGAATCAAAGCACACAAAAGATCAATTACACAAGTCATTGTCGGTCAGTTTAAATGCAGCAGAGGAGCCCAAAGGATTAAACGATTAGAAGTTTGCATAGAAAGAAAGTTTGGGTTCTTCGGAACCTGGGAAATGTTTGAAGAATAGTTTGATTCCCAAAGCAACTCTGGGTTTTTGAAGAAAGCGATTGAGAGACAAAAATCAGCAGTTTCCAAGTTAAGAAAGGGGAGATTATAAAGATTACAGAGATTAATTCTAATCAAGAAATCATCGCACTTCATCCGCCAAGACTTCACGATAGAATTATGTTCTAGTTATCGATAAGAAGCAGCGAATAATAGGGAAATGTTAGAACTCTTTGCCGAGAAGCAATTGGTTTAGAATTGATTTCGAGAGGAAAAGTTTCCGCTAGTCAAGGAGGATCTTGTCCTGCTATGCTGCCTGTAATTCCGATTCATATTTAATGAGATCTTTAGGATTTATCGGTGGGCAGTGTCGCAGTATTTTGGGTTAGAAATCATCCGCAAAGACTTCAAGGTAGAATTATTTTTGAGCCACGATAAATGAGAACTCTTTGCCGAGAAGCAATAGATTCCAAGAGGAGGAGATTCCGCTAGTCAAACGGGACGATCTTGTGCTGCCATTCCGGTTCATATTTAATGAGATCTTTAGGATTTATGGGTGGGCAGTGTCGCAGTATTTTGGTTTGATATAAGCAATTCTTTAATATGTAAATTTCGATATATGTATTGTTGTTGTGTGTTTGGTTTTATGCAGATGCTGCCGCATATGCGCGAAGACCCTAGGCGAGTCCTGCGGAGGACCAGGCGGCTTCTCCGGACAGTGCGAGCCGCCGCTGCAGTGTGTGACCAAACTGCCAATAAGCAGCGGCCTCGGCGTGTGCATGGGTAAGCAGAGGCATTCGCATGGCCATCACGTATTTTAGAGCACGCTGCCCTCGACTAGGACGCTCAAATAGGGTTGAGGGAAGCTGGCGGGTCGGCTCAGGTGGAGGCGAAGCTCCCATTTGTTGACCGGCACGACCGGTGGGAAATCATCCGGTCGGATGGTGAAGTTGCGTACCTCGAATGCCTGATTCTGGGCCGGTGGAATTTATGTAGTCAAGCTTAGTTTTGATTAATTGCCGGCCTAATTCTCTAATTCAACTTACCGCCATCATGGGACAACTTTTCGGCAACTTGCTGGCCTTTTTCAGGGCCTGCAATAATTTGCTGAACCGGGCATTCGTATTCGGCAAGTTGATGAGCCTACAGCCGTCCATTTTGGTGGTCAGAAGGTTGACCATTTTCCGGCCGTTGCGGATGTCGATGGCGGCCTGGACTTGGAAGTCCGTGAGGTTCTCTAACATCATAAATTTCACATGAATCTTGGGTTCCGGGGTCTTGTACAGAAAGCAGCAGATCTCCAAAACCGAAGGGTCGAGGACTGTGCAATTCAACGAGTTAATCACAATTCGGTGCCCCAACTGGCAAAAGGAGTTTAGTTTAGTTTCTATAGAAATCGAAAGTCTCACTCACTTTGCCATGGATCCCTGAATAGAGGAGGCTCACAAGAGCAAATAGAAACCAATGGATGCGCATTTCCGAACTGAGTGTTTTTTAAAGGTTCGTTGGATTTTTATTAAGCCTTCCAATAATCGGCATTGGGTAATGAAGTTTTAATCGCACAAACGCCAACGCTTGGCCAATTATTAAATGGCTTTATTACCTTTTCGTTTAAGCCAATTAATTTGCCATCAGCCCTGCTAAAGATTTAAATTATCAACCCTCAGAAAAGAGTTCTCTCTGGGAGAGAAAAGAGCCATTGGCTGAGGGATCTTGGTGAGCCTACCGAAGCCCATAGATAAGATTCTAGAAGTTGAACGAATATAATAAAAAATCCCCAAGACTTTCATCTTCCCAAAGAGAAAGATTTCGATCTTAATTCTCTTGTTAGTTTGTTTGTTTGTAAGTCATAGAATTCCTCCACCGTCGACATGGATAACCTGAACTCAATAACTAAATACCCCGATCCTTGGGCCCTGGGAAACTGTGTTTGCAAGTTTATTTTGCTAGTAATTCTGGAAAGTTGAGTTTCGCGCAACTTCAACGCGAACAGACTTGCAAATTTCTACACAACTCGCCGTTCCGTTTGCCTGATGAATTTTGGCGCATTCAAGGACTTTTCAATGCTTTTGTGATGACAGATTTGCAACATTTGACGGCGCTGACGCTAACCCGCAACCAAGAGCTCAATTGCACCAAGGGAGACACGATTGTTTTGCAGCCAGGATGCGAGATAACCAACAAGCGCTGCCAGTGCTGGCCCACCATGCGGACCTGCCTCAATGAGTTTTCCGACGACGGGGGCTCGCCGATTGATTCCCGCTGGCATTTTCAAAATTTCGAGGTGAGTTTGAAAAGTTTCATTTAATTTTTAATTTAAATGGTTTGTTTGTTTTCTAGGACTGCCAATTGAATTTGCAAAATCTAATAAAACTCGAATCGGAATTCGATGAAGACTACAAAATCTCACCGAGCAAATTCTCATACAAGAAGCTGCGCAGAAAGCGGAAATCGCTGAGAAAGCGCATGTAAGCAAGCGGCCGGGGAATCCCCTCCCTCAGATTCTAGCATCTAATGCCGTCTTAATTTCCTCTAACATTCGCAGCATCATTTTGGGGGACTGAATTAACAACGCCAAGCCAAGCATCCCTCTTCGCACATTCTTGTACAGATAGTATGCTTATTTCTAGAGATATATGGCTATATATATACCTATAAATACTTTCAAATATACATATGCAGATATACATACTCATACGAGAACTTTTAAGCGCGGATTCGTAAGGATTCGTTTCGTTCGGAGTGACGAGGCTTTTATAATTTTTTTTTTGTGCCGCAAACTGTTGGAGAGTTTCCGCATCCATTGATTTGAGCGAAAGGAGAGACGAACGAACGAACCTTGCGAAATTCCAGTACAATGAAATAAAGCATAAACGTATCCTAAGACATTTGTTACTTTATTGTTTTTAGATGCGCATACGTATGTATAAATTTGCAATTTCTATTCCTAAATATAAAATAAAAAAGAAGAACAACTAAATTAACTACAATAAATGGAGGCATTTGAAAAATGTTGTTGCTTTTAACAAAAATTGAATGGAAATTATTTATTTCGCTAAGCGGATCTTCTAACGATTCTGATAAGAGAAATTGAAAATAAGCAAATTAATTTTATAATTATTTGCCTTTTGGATTTGAATCAACCGCCAAACATATCACACGACAGTAGGCTGAATGCCATGAAGCGCTAGCTTATCTGGCAGCTTTGTTGCTGTCGGCAGAGCTGCCACTTCGGTAAAATTCAATTGAATTCAAATAAGAAATCAGCGCCAAGCAGTTCAACTGGAACTTCTTGTTACTGAGTTATAAAATGAATAATCTCGTTATTTAAACGAATGGTTTCTTAAACCCCTTAATTATTATATATTCTCTAGGTTATGAAGAATATATTTTTCAAAGCGTTTTCTGGACTGATTAATTCGTCTATAAACACATTGAGGTTAAATGACAGCAGCACCTCAATTGAGGTTGACCGCGGCGTTTGAGTCACGGCTAGAGACTGCCTTCAAGTGGATTGGGGGTCAATCTCCCAGAAGATCAAAGATAGAGGGGAAGAAAAAACAAACTCTCCGCTGGCGCTAAGTGATTTGAAGTACGTTTTGGGTGAGAAGAAACGGCAATCGGCCACAGTTTCGCCCCATTGAGCTGTTATACATTTCGATGTGGAGTGCGTTACAAATCATGTTGCGCACCTTAGTGGAGCACACAAAAGCAATTAGACGCTACAAAATGGACCCGAGTGCGCCGGCCTGTCAGTCTCAATGAAGTAGTCATTGCGCTCGCCGCTGGCCGCACGATGAGGTAACAAAAAATGCCAACTCGTTTGGAGTTCATTTATCGGCGGACCATCGACAGGCACAATGAGATTCAAATGCCTTTCGGAAACAAAGAACTTCGAATTGGAACGGGTCGACCGCCGGCTACTGGTGGCCCCAAGCATCACAAAGAACTCAAGTGTCCGCGAACATGTGGCAGGCGGAGGGGCCAGAAGGAGGAGACGAAGGTGTTAAAATTCTACGCTTTATGCTCCCATTACGATTTCCTCGGAGGCTGACTGACCGCCTCTCTTGATGGACATGGACATACATTTACGATATGAAAAATGCTTTTTGTTTCTCTTGTTTGACAAGCGATGCGTACAAATCAAAGCAGTCCGGAGCGGCGCGGGGGCGGGGGCCGGCCAGGGTATGTTGTTTGATTAATAGCCGCACAATTGATATGTTAAGTGGTAAATTACGCCATTGTGCCGCGACACGGCAATGGCAATGGCATCGCAGCCCGACATCCAAGACACCGTCCCTGTTTCCAGGCCGCCGGCTCTGGGGAGGGCGCGGAGGCAAATGTGTCGGTAGATCGGCAAATTGTTGTCTGTTGTCCGTTGGTGCTTTTGTTGTTGTCGTTTAAGGCGCCGCAAAGGCCGGCCAAGTGAAGTGAGGCCCGGAAAGTGACGGCGCACCGACTACCGCCGATGCCGATTCCGATCTTATCGGCTGGCCTGGCCAAGGCGGAGCTTAAAGTGCGTAAAGTGATTTAATTTTGAGCCGCCCCCAGAGAAAGTCGAGCCGCCCGCAAGCCCTTCAAATTACTATATGTAATTACAAATCTTTCAAGTGTCGTGGGCCACGTGGAAAACCAAGAGCGGCCGGTTGGGTGATCGGGAAAGCCGACGTCCAAATTAAAAGCCATTAGTCCACTTTTAACACGCTTGCGAGCGACGTCAATGTGCTTGTTTATTTTATAGCCCCGTTTATATTGTGTAAATCAACCGAAAAAGACAATGCCGTCGACTCCAGCCAACAAAAACCAAGTCCATTAAAATTAAAGCGCTTGCATATTATAAATACAATAGAGCGCCCGTCATTAACTTTTTGCCACGCCACAAACCCGCCGCCCCTACCCCCTCCCCGTCCTCGTCTATTGGCCGGTGACAATCGAGAGCCGAGAAGTGTTATAAAAATCATTTGGAGACGAGTCAATTTTATAGCAGCGCCAGCTCAAACCAAAGCTCAACTGAATTGATTTAATTCCACAAAGGGGAAAATCAGGCCCACCTCGGGCCGCAGTACAGAGGGAGCTGATTATATCCGAGGCTCGAGCGAAAGTAGTCGAGAAATGAACGACGATAAAGGAAGAAAAACGAAGGTCGATCGGTTTGGGGGTGGACAATTGTAGATCAGAGATTAAAGAGACTTTTGGTCAATATTTAAGGGAAGCCTTTAAAATAATGCTGGTAAAGGGAACTCAGAGAGAGAGGGACTCTAGATAGAGGCAGTATAAAGAGAGAGAGAGAGAGAGAGAGAGAGAGAGAGAGAGAGAGAGAGAGAAAGAGAGAGAGAGAGAGAGAAAGAGAGAAAAAGAGAAAGAGAGAGAGAGGGAGAAATAGAGAGAAAGAGAGAGAGAGAGAAAAAGATAGAGAGAGGGAGAGGGAAAGGGAGAGGGATCATAAGAAATGCGAGTCTCAAAAGTTATTTAAAGATGGACATCAATCAGTTCAAGATCCCTTAAGAACATGGCTTAATTATTTAGGTTTAGGTAAACGGAACTTCAACCAGCATTTAATAAAGGTTTTCAAAAAAGTTATTTACTTAAAATTTTCTTTAAAATGCAAGGCTCTAAAAAAAGACCATTCAGCTATCCTGCCTGGCTTAAAGAGCAGAAATAGATCTAGCTTATATGAACTTGGGATTTGAGGTCTTGATTGTTAACTGTCCTTTATCCAAACTTTGTACTATGTGACGTGATTTTAATCTGAACACCGCAAAGGAACAAAAGGGAACTAAAATTTGACTGGACCAGAACAGCATCAAAATCACGAAGAAGGACTTTGTGATCCACCCAAGAGACCGCCGAAGTCACCTAATTATTATTAAAATAAAGAACAACCTAAAATTCTAACAATTTTTAGATTTTAAATTTGATTCAATTACCAATAAAATTTTCAGTTATCCCCAATTGAAGCAATATAATTAATTGTGCAGTTTCGAAATTCGAAAGGCCTTTGTTACTTTTTCATAAGTAACTAATTCGATCGTTAAAGAAATAATAAAAAGTGAAATAGCAAATCCTACCTTTTGGTGTTGGGAGAGGTTCCATTGGATTATAGTCCCTGGATCCACCTGAAAAATAAAATAATTATAATTAATATTAATAAAATCAAAAGCTCTTAATTCTTAAATATCATTTTCCGTTTTTCGGATATTTTTTTGCCACTTCCGATGGCCGGGAAAAGTTTCGCAATGTCTGTTTGTTTTGGATTTTGATAATGTTCGATTGATTTGTTGATGGTGTTCGTTGGGAGAGAACTCAATTCGCTGTGGTTGCTTATCGAGTTTAGCATTTCTATTAAACGATCCGTATGGGCAATAAATTTATTCTGGCAAATTCTAAGCAACTCGCTGAAGAGCCATAAATAAAGCGACAACGCTTCGAGCAAACAGCAATGAAAAGGGGCATGTTTTTGTCATTTAATAAACTGTACACACTTCCTCGCTCCTTCCCCCCTCCAACTGTGGCTGTTGGCATCCCGGGGGGTCGGGGGTGTGTGTGAGAATGCCAGCCTGCTTGCCTGCCTGTCTGCCTGACTGCCTGACTGCCGATTGCTGTTATTTGATTTCATATATCATCGACGTGCGCCCCGACGGGCAGACCGATGATCGGGGACTGGACCCAGGCAGAGCGGCTAAGAGGAGGCGGACTGGGGGCAGTGCGCTTGTTCAGAATGCGCAGGCGTGCGGCATTTAGTTCAGCCTGTCCGAGGCCGGGGCTGGGCGCTCGTACTTTTTTGATAACATTTCATTGTCCGCTTTATAAATTATTGGCGTTTGGCGATGTGTTCTGTTTGCAAAAAGTATCCTTTTACGTTGCCTCTTTTGGTATGCGGTGTGTGTCCAAATTTGCCCACGAAACAAGCCCAAGTGACAGCGAAAATACCGAGTGGTCTGCCGTCGAACCCTTTTCGGAGCCATCCTCCCGCCAACAGCAGCCCATCCAGTGGTAGTGTGAAGAAAGTCGCTTTAAATATCGAGATACCCCCACCGGAGGGGGGCCCGATTGACAGCCAATGCTGCCAAATCAAACCATTTACGTCTCCCCACGCGACACATTTATCATCGTCAGTCCAGTCGGCCGGTCTGCGCGCCTCCACTTCGATGTGGTCCAGTGCTCTGCACCTGTCTACCTGACGGAGTCTGGCCGGAGGAGCTCTTTTTTAATTATGTTGGAAACCGGTGCACCCGCTGTGCCGTATGACTGATGTCTGGACGCTGCTGATTCTTCTAACTGGAGCCCCCACCGGCAGGCCGACTACACCGTCACAAAAGTGCTAGAAGAAAGCCAAGGGCATAAACGGAGGAAGGGTTTTGTTGAGGAATTCCAGTGCCAGTCGATCAATGCAGACGCCGCGCATGATCAATCGAAATGATATAATTATGGCCGGCCAAGCGGCCCTGGCCTCGGCTAGAGACTCGTGTAAATTGATATCAACAAATTACGCGAAAAAATTCCAAAAATATTAACGAATGTGGATGATATGTGGCCCCAAACGTCCCCATACACTGCCCGAAATTGGGTAGATCACACCGACAGATAAAGGTGAGATTAATAAAGGAACAAAGATATGGAAGGAGGGTCCGCTTACTCCTTAAATTTTTTTTTAGATTTCTATGATAAAAGATCTTCAAACGATTTTATCTTTCGATTGAAATCTTTAGATCACTTCGATTTCTCTCAGTGCAGTGCGCCCCTAATTATGCCCAATTTAAAAAGGGTTAATTAAGGCACAAAACGCAAGAGAGACCAAGGAATCGGACAGACAATCGAAATGAGTGCCCCGCTGCTCCTGGGGCGTTATTAATATGCGACATTTCTGATATCTTTTTGTCGCTGCGGAGCAGACGATGCTGCCTCAGCCTCCGAATATATCTACGTATATAAAATACAATAATTACATACAGCATTTGTCATAACACCAGATATGGACATGGTCCCGCTCCCGTCACTCTGGATCGGGTTGGGGCGCGAAACTGCCCACGGGAAACGAGCGGCCAAAATACAGCCGGCTGGCTGGCAGGCTGGCGAACTATGCGACAAATGTGCGCGAGATAAAAACAAAATGAAAAATAAATTGTAAATATCATCATTGCCACATCATTGCCTTCTAAAGGACCCGGCCGAAGGATGGGTGAGCATTTTATAAATAAAACAAAATCATAAATAATCGGTGGGCAGTCAGGCCGCAGGCTCTCGATGGAGGCCAAGGCGGCGGCGGCGATTCGGGCGATTCAGGCGATCGTTGTCATTTTGGGGGGAGGACTTTCGGGGGCCATTTAATAATTACAGCGATCCTGCGGGGCCGTCAGACGGCGTCTGGAATTCGGAGCATTGTGTCATATTTAATACAGAAATTTTAATTAAACATAATTTGTATCGGCTGCACGTCTGTCGTGGGACCCTTGGGCTGGCAGATTGCCGATCACCCTTTCGACACAAAGGAGGTGAGAATTTTTTGTTTCCCCCTTAACAAAACTGCCTGATCAAATCGCTAGGCGACCCAATTGGTCTCTGGTTGAGAGAATGAATCAAGTACTTGGGGAGAAAGATTGGAGAAAAAGTAGCTAAGAAACCTCAACTAATTATGTCCAGGATATTCTTGACATCGAAGAGTATTTGAGATTTGTAGCTAGGGATTCCTAACTCCTTTATGAACCAAGAATGGCAAGATCCCGAAAAACACTTCAATTATAATGACTATTAGAGGAACTTGGGATCTTTGGGCATCTCCCGTCATCTGGGGATTGATGATGAAGAGTAAAATTTGTGGGCCTTCGCATTAGAAATGGTTCATTTTGAGTTGGCCTGCCAAATGGCCGAGATTGGCTTTCGATCGTTGAGCCGAAATGGAACTGGGATTCATGGCAATTTCTAGGCCTCCGGCCGCATTACATTTGAAAGACAATGGGCTTGGGCATTGGCAACTGTTGCAGTGGCGATGGCGGTGGCGGTGGCTGTGGCGCGAGCGTCGGCGTTGGGCGTTTTTATTTTTACAGATATTGTTTATAGTTTTGGCAGTTGGGTCGCGTCCATCGGCCCAGCTGAGTGGATCTGTGGCGGCAACTGCGAGGGCGACTGACTGTGCCTCTCATTGTTGTGTTTGGCCGGGGCAATCATCATTTTGTAGATGGTCGCCTGGTGATATATTTCGGTTGCTTCCGGCAACCATCTCGGGCCCCAGTGAAAGGTCAACTTGCGGCCGAGGAAAGCAAACTTCTGCGGATTCGTGTTTACCAACCAGGGAGTGGAGACGGAGACCGGTGAGTGAAGAGCGGAGAGGACGGCAAAAATAAGCAAATCAAGGTGAGCAAATGTTTTCCATCGACTTGCCCCTCGAATTGGCTCTGCGGTATGTGCTCAATTTTGGCCAACATATTTGAGTTGGAAGTGGTTAGGCCGGGTTAGGCCATCGACTGCCTGGCCGGCCAGCCAGCTAGCTGGCTTTCCATTTCTCCCCATCGCGGTGGAGAGTGTGTGTGAGAAACTTATAGAGTCGCGCCGCAAATTAAGCACAGGTGGGCAAAGGCCAACGAGCTGACAAAGTTCGGGAAATTGTGTGATTGTGCGATCAGTGTCTGATCAGTGGCAGATCATCGCCAGCACCATCGGCGGGGTGTGGGAGCGTTGCTCTGAACTCGCAGTGAACTCGAGATCTTCAGCCGCGATCGGCCGGCTGTTGATCCTCGCAGACTCCCACACTCCCAGCCGAATTGCAGCGAGGCTCCCACTCAGTGGAGGCTGAGCTGTGGCAGCGGTGGGTGCGGCTGGGTATAAGCGATGCAGGATTGATAGCTGGACATAGCTAAGGGCGCTGCCATTGAACTCGTTCCACATTCTCCATTGGCCGGCGATTGTTCCAGATGCTCGGTGGCGGGGCAGTTATGGCAAATGCCGCGCGAATCCGAATCCATTTGCATTTTTCAATTCCCCATGATCGCTTTCACAAGATTTGCGGCCACTGTGGCTGCTGGAACCACCGTCCCCATTGTATATCAAACGAGCGGCCATTAAACACTTGAACTCGAACACAGGTCAACCCGGGGGTCGTTACAATTCTGCTTTGCCCTCGCCGGGACGGGAGAGAACGTTGATGGCCCATAAAAGTGTCAAACGGAACTAGACAGCCACCCGAGACGAGGCTACTCCAGTTGGAATCCGCATCACTACAAATCAAGGCATTTACGATCACCCCGATCGGGGGAGCTAATGAGCCTCCCGATGTGTGTGCGTGTGTGTGCCCGACATACCACCCAAGATGTGGTGGAGACGGCAGATCCCCCGGATCGCATAAATAGCCACAAAGGTGCGTCGTTAAAATCAAAGGCAGTTCCATAAACGAGCAGACAGCGTGTGATTTTAGCCGGGCCAGTTTATCAGAGCGGCCAGTTGCTCGAAATTTCAATAACGCTCTCTAGAGTCCAAATACCGATATCGGAAATGCGCCACTCCACTTCGTTCATCCATTTCCATTTCGGCGTCAACTCTGGTGTACATTTTGCACTTTATGGACGCCCAGACGGCCAGCGTTTTGCGGGCCCATTTAAATCAATCGGCGAAGGGGCAGCCGGGGGAAACTTTACGACACGATCTGGTTCTGCGAACTGGTTCGCGGACCACTGCTCTGCTATCTACGTTGCCTGACATTTAGCACCGCTAATTCATTCCGAATCACCCAGGGATTATGCTCATAAGCACACATTACGATTACACGTTTATTGTAATTTAGGAGTCTGAAGTGCCGATGCCGCAGTCGGAGGAGCAGCTGGGGAGCATCTGGCGCGGTTGACCTAAAATTTCTCGCATTTTCGCAAAATGTTTGGCGGGCGGGGCTGGGTGACTTTGGCGGCAGTTCCACTACTCAAGATTCGGGGCCGCACTAATTGAGCATTTAAATGCACTGTAATTGCCTTTCTAACACCTTCATCAGCGGACCCGGCGGCCCTTTGATGCCCCCTGCCAATTAGCATATAAATTGTCCCGTGTGAACATAAAATCAAATGACATGTGAGTTTCTTCAAAAGTCAAAGAGCCGCTGCGAATGCCGGCCTGTCCACAGTTCGACGACGGTCGGTTGGGCGGGCGGAAGGCTGGCGGCAGCCCCTGCAGCCATGGCTGCTGGCTGTCTTCGTGTCCTGGAGGGAGTCGTCGAGTGCCTGCCTCAGTCATTAACATGAAGGAACGTGCAACTAATTGGAAATGGAACATGACCGACACCCACCGGCCCGATGAGTAGTGGGCGGCTGGCTGGCCAGTCCGCTGGCCGGCCGGCTGGGCTGGGATCAATGTTGAAAGTAGACCCCTAAATTCTCCCAGCCGGCGCCAGGCAGACGGCTTTATGGGCCTTGCTGGCGATCAAAACGAAGGCCTGCGTGCTGCATTTTAAGCGTTCAAAGGGCATCAATTAATTAGGCATTGGAACAGTTACCCCAACTTTGGCTGTGGGTGAGCAGTTTTTTGACCCTTCCATGGGGCAGGAAACGCACCGCATTTTGAATGCCAAGGCGTACCCGACGACGGCTGCGCGGCGACGCACGGACAATGAGCAACGGGTACGGCAAAATGATCGTTAGCGATCGTTGGTCACTGCACTCATGCGCCTTGCATAACTGAGTGAGTGATCCATTCCCTGGCGTCGTGCACTTGTTGCACTCAAGGGGTTGGGGGTGTGGGTGTGGGTGTGTGTGGCGGTACGCATCCGGTGAACGGACAAGTGCATATGGCTAGTAATTGCCACGATCCAAGATGAGATCGGCCATTGCAGGAAGTCAGGGAACGGAGCAGGCCGTGGGTGAGTGGGTCTTTCCCAGTGGCCTGTCCATTGATCGTGATTTTCCCGGGCTTAACTTGCGTGCGGCTGGACAAGATTGCCGGACATTAGGAGGGGATTAGCCGCTCATGTTTGGCCTGCAGCTTGTGCAATCTGAAATTTCCAAAGCCAGGATCTAATCAAAGAAGACCGGAGTCGAGCGACAGGCCAGCGGATTTAATTGAGATCAGTGAGCGGAGTGTGAGATCCGTTTGGAAATTACACGATCAAAACCGCAAAGGCTTCGACTTCCGCTGTGGGGTTTTGCCCGCCGTCGACCACTGAAATTGGTAATCTTCAACATGTGGCGACTGTGCGGAGTCGACGACTAGACAAGTTTACGTTTTTGAAAGTGATCTATGATCTGTGGGAAGTTCGAGATCACCGACTAAGTCGCCGGGAACTCCACTGGGATTTTTGAAGAAACAGGAAACTTCCTTCGATTTCTTTTACAATAATCCAATGGATCTGTTTCTTCTAATTTATGTAAATTCCCATGACCAAAAATTCATATTTACCCTTTAGCCCAAACGTCATAATTGCAACGTAATTATTATTTATGCTTCCATGGCCAATTTCCGACCGACTGTCTGCTGTTTGCGAAAAGTATTATACGATCGCTTCAACCCTTTGTGGGCTGGAGGTACAATGCATATTTGCATAATTTCATATACGAAATTCATAATTCCAACAATCAGTCAATTGTATGCACTAATGATTGAGGCCCCAACTCTTTCCTATCGACAAATGAGTGCTATATATCATAGAACGAGTTTATCGAAAACAGAAACTACGCGTAATTATGATTTTACCGGCAGAGGAGACAATTAAATCGAATTTCGGCAATAAATCAAAATTGGTAGCTGCGACTGCCGAGAAACAAAAACCAGGAACCCGCCCAACTGGTTCGAGGTTCGGGGAAAAAATAACCTACGACTGTGATTCCCTCCTGTTGGAGATCTTAAAATAAACTCTAGGCTCAATTTCATTGTTGTGCCTTGGCGAATATTATTGGACTTATTAAAAGTGTAACTGATACCGATCCAACGGCTGCGGAGCAAAGTCAATCAGCTCCACGCCGGCGAAGATGCAAATTTTTCACACTTAATTACAATGACAATGAGGGGGGCTGACTAAACGGCAATGGTTTTAAAGAAAACTGGCGACTCGGCTCTGACTGGTGAGCTGTTAAATCAAAAATATGCAAATTACCCACGATCCAACACGAGCCGAGACAACTTAACTCGCGTTCGGAGAGGTGGGCAACGGAGCGGGCGAGTCAAGTCCGGGCCAAGTCAAAAGTCGGAGTTGTCGTCTTCGGGTGATTGATATGTTGTGCTGTTGGGCTGTACGGCGATTTGGGCAATCGAAATTAGGAGCCAGCAGCAACAACGACAACAAACAGAGACCACAAATGATGCAATCAAACGGGTTAGGAGCAGGTAACTCTTTCACTCTCGGACGGCAAGGGGTTGGATGGTTTGGGCATCCTCGGCGGCAACTGGTCGGTGTTTATGGCCGCCGCCGCGGGGGCAATTAAAAAGTTGACTTTTTTAACCGAGAAAAGTCAAAAAGTCAGCCAGAACCAAAAAATAAAAAAGAGACGCGTGTTGTCCTCCCCGGGCGGTAGGTTTTTTAACCGTCATCCGTTTTTTATTTGCCTCGAGCGAACTTTTCCCTGTGTCTGTGCGTTTCGCATTTCCAAAAGGTCCTAGGAAGGTTCAAGGTCGGCGGAAAATTCTACGAATTACCTTGCATTTTTTACGTAATTCCACTCGGGCAATTGACTTTTTTATGGTGCCGATGGTAATTTTTTTTAAACCCAAAACATATGCCCCGAGTGAGGGCGTGCAAAAAAAAAAAACGGACATCGACGGCAGCAACGAAGAGTCCGTTATCCCTTTTCCGCATAAAAAAAGGCGGATGGGCGGGTATGATCTGTTTTGGCTTCGGCTCGGGTTAGTGCTCGACTTTTTATGGCCCCGGCCCGTTGACTTTATGACGTCGAGCGACTGATGAACGGACCGGGCAGTCCCAGGATGCCGTGTCGCGTTTTTTTTTTTTTTAGTGCGATTCTTGCGGCTACCTAAGCCCCTGATTTCGTTACCTAATCGCGGGATCAGCGTACCTAAGCCGACGATTATCCTGGGATCATAATTATGATGAGCCGCTCGGTGCCGCGGCCACGGCTGCGATCGCCCTCAACTCGCCGCTTTTTTCCGCGGGCCGACAAAAAACTTAATCCGGGGATTAAACCGGATTTAAATCCATGCCGGAGTTGTCCTTATTTGTGGCATGTTTTTTGTCACCAGTTCGCCAGTTCGGGGTAACTAATTATGCTGTAAATTACCCATTTCGGCCCGTGGAAAACGCCGGAATTCGTGAAATTTTCTTTCTTGGTTTTTTTTTTTCGGGCAGTAAACGAGCCCGCGCGTAGGCTGTGTGTCAGTTAAAATGAATCGATTAGAAAAGGGAAGGTCGAGGGAAAAAGGACCTTCTTTTTGTGTTGCGATATTTGCCTTTTTGGCTTCTCGTACTCTGACTTTTTTACAAGGCTTTGTTAGGGTTTTGCTGATGCAAAGTTACATGGAAACTTCCAAGAATGCCTAAAAAAATAAAAACTCGACGCGATGGCCCCGCCCCTGCCACCAAAATGAAGTCAACAGCCGTCGCTCCAACGATCGCCGGATCGCCGTATCTCTCGATGGTTATAATAAGCTCAAAAATAACGAATAATATCAGAGCAATGCAAATCGACCGCCCCTCACCGACACCAGAGAGCGATCCGACGATCGAGCGGCTTTCATTCAACTCACTCGCTCTCTCTCTCTCGCCCCATAACAGCGGACTAACAGGCCGCTAACAGCCACTCAGCGCCGCCAGGTAAGGCTCTCGGACTCATTGAGCGGTCTTGGCTTGGTGGTGGTTCACCGCAGATCACTGAGATTTTGAGCAAAGAGCGATGAGAACCCGTCGAGAGTCTCTAAGTCTGGGGTGGATGGTTGGCTTGCTGGCTGGCTGACTGGCTGGCTCGGCCGGGTTGTGCGCGAGTGTGTGTGGAGTACATAGCCAGTTGGCCAACCGATCGTCGTTCACAGCTACGCTTCTTGTCTGGGCCGAGTTTGAGCCACAAATCAGTCGTCAGCTAGTAGCCGAAGTGTGAGTTACACATCGTGAGTTAAGAGCGCGTCGATCGCCATCAGCCCAGAAAATCGTTGAAAGAGAAAACAAATCAGAACATTCTCAAAAAAGTGCCAAAGAACCCAAGAACTTAAGAAATTTATAAAACTACAAAGTGATCCCACGGAAAGTGACTACAAAGTGCCAAGAAAACTCCTAAAAAAAAAACCAAGCAAACTTTAAAGGGAAATTGTGAGGAAAGGAAACTGCACCCGCGTGCAATTACCCGCAAATTGCATTTCCTCCTAACGCAGAACCCAAGGTGAGTTAAGTCAATTGCCGATTGAGGACCAACGCCGCTGTCCGCGGTCCGTTTATGGTCCTTGAACTACTTTGATTTTTTACAGTTTCCCGGGAAACTCAGTTTTTTTTTCGACCGTCCGTCTCCTGTCTTTGTGTGGGATTTGCTAATTTCATTGGGCCGTAGGCAAAAAAATTGCCAAAAAAAATTCCGTACCCTGGTTTATGGCTCTGTCCAGCCAGCACACGTCAAGGTTGACGAGATGACATTTTTTTAGGACCCGCGCGAGTTTTTAAAAAAGTTAGCTGCCTTAGATCGGAGGAAAGTGGGCTCAGGTACCTGCGGCGAGGGCGGCGGGCGGGTGCATTTTTATGATCGGCGAACAAAAAAATGAACGCAAATAGGGTTGCATAATCCGGCCGGCGAGCAGAGTTTTTTCCCCGGTCATAAAAAAATGCAAGGCTGCGACACCCTCCACCCTGAGGTATAAAGACGGCAGGGATCTAGGGACAGTTCATCAGTCGCTCAGCACAACCGCCAGCGCGCACATCGAGAGAACACAGATCGCCGTTCCAAGCAGCAGAAATAGAAACAGAAATCCCACAAACAATTGCCCGAAACGGCCCAGCAAAATGGTTTTTAACTTGGTTAGTGTCTGGAGAAGAAAGTCCCACGGATTAAGCCCTTTGGATTAAGCCCTTGACTAACCCACGCATCTTGATCTTTTTTTTGCAGATGAATCAGACGTGCAAAGTGTGCGGAGAACCAGCCGCCGGATTCCACTTCGGCGCCTTCACATGCGAAGGCTGCAAGGTGAGTTCTTTTGCCCCGAAACTTTGGCACGAGGCCGTTGACTGACCTCCCAACTCTTTCCTTGCTTTTGCCTTGCAGTCTTTCTTTGGCCGCTCGTACAACAACCTCAGCTCGATTTCGGAATGCAAGAACAACGGCAAATGCATCATCGACAAGAAGAACCGCACCACCTGCAAGGCCTGCCGCCTGCGCAAGTGCTACACGGTGGGCATGTCCAAGGGCGGCTCCCGCTACGGTCGGCGCTCCAACTGGTTCAAGATCCACTGCCTCCTCCAGGAGCAGCAGCAACAGGCCGTGGAGGCAGCCGGCAAAGTGGCCGGTGGCGGGGCAGCCCCTGGGGCTGGCTCACCGACGGGTTGTGCCCCTCATGGCGGTGCCTTCGGCGACATGGCTGCCGCGGCTGCGGCCCACTTACAGCAGCAGCAACGCCATCCCCACATGGGCTTGCTGGGCTATCCCAGCTACCTGCCGGAGCATTTCGGAGCCCGTCATCCGGCCGATGCGGCCGCGGCTGCCCTGCCCTTCTTCAGCATGATGAACTCTCTGCCTGGCATGGCGGCCACCCCGCAGTCCGCCTTCCAGCTGCCACCGCATTTGCTGTTCCCTGGCTATCATCCCAGCGCTGCGGCTGCCGTGGCGGCCGATGCGGCCTACCGCCAGGAGATGTACAAGCACCGCCAGTCGGTGGACTCGGCTGCCTCGGCTGAATCGCAGCGCTGCACACCGCCCTCGCGCCCGCCCACCTCGGCCCGCCAGACGCCCATCGAGGTGTGCCTGGATGGAGATGAGTCCGCGCACTCGCCGTTGTCAGTGCGCTCGCCAGCCTCCCAGTCGCCTGTGCTGGTCCAGCATCACATCCACAATCCGATAGCCATTCGGGCCTCGCCGCCTCAGCTGCAGCCCTCGGCCAGTCCGGCAGTCAGCGCGGCCACCTCACCCAATCCAGCCGAGCAGGGACGCCACCAGCTGTCCTTTGCCGCCAAGATGCAGTCCCTGTCGCCCGTGTCCGTGTGCTCGATCAGCGAGGAAACAGCGCCGACTCGAGTAATGGCCATGGCCCAGGACTGCCCCATGGATCTGAGCATGAAGACGTCAAGGAGTTCGGTCCACAGTTTCAATGACAGCGATGCCTCCAGCCTGGACAATGACCACAACGAGTCGCGCACCGATGCCCGCCGTAAGTTCTACCAGTTGGACGCCGACTGCACCACCACCACGACCACATCGTCGTCCTCCCCGTCATTGTCGTTGGGATCGGAGCACGAGTCGGTGAAGCGGCAGAAGCTTAACGCCATTGGCGATAGCAGCGGCAGCCCCTTTGGCGGACCCCGCAGCGGCTTTGCGGTGGCCCACAATGCGGCCAGCGCCATGCGCGGCATCTTCGTGTGCGTCTGAGTGGTTTGGTGGGAGGAGCTCAGCCGCTCAGTTAAGTTGTATTTGTTGATTTTTGTTAGTGTTTTTTTTTAACGGTTCGAATTCGATCTGCGCCGTCCAAATGTAAATTCCGTTCGGTTTGCACACACACACACCCGCTCGCCTACCCGACAGGTTGGCTAAACTGCTCGCCTAGAGGGAGACGGCTACATTACACCGACTCACACACACACACACACACGCCCTCACACACACGTTTACCAATTGAGAGCTCGAATCCAAAAATTATTTATATGAAATCCGAAAGGCAAGAAAAGAAATTAATTGCAGTTTGTTTAAGTCGATTAATTGTAAATAGGAATTCTCGGGTTTGCCCCGCAACATTCGCAGCGAATTGTAACCAACCGATTCCCACATTTGTAAATATCCATTGATCTTTTGTAGTCCCTAGAATGTGCTAAGTTTTGAGCTTATTAAACCATACAAATTTTAATTCGTAGGCATTTTTAGTTATAGTTAATTTTGATGGAAAATAAAATTATACATAAATTATACAAAAATTTTATATTTTTAATGAAGTGGGAAATGGAATGGGTAAAAATGGAAATTGATTTTCAATTCCTCATTATTGAAAGAACCCAAAAGAAGTGGAAGGCATTTAAAAAAAAGAAAATTCTTCAGTGAATAAAATGAAGTCCCATTTGAAATCCCTTAGATCATTTAAAATCCTCCATACGTCAAAGATAAATAAATAACTCTCCAATCTTGCGTAAAATAAAGCTCAGATTTGTGATTGAAATTCAACAAATTTATGGGAATCCCAGTTTGTTAGTCGAAAAATTCCCTTCCCCCCTTGAATTGGTGTAGCCGAAATATTTCCCCATACCGAAAGTCAATTGAAAATAAAAATTTAATTGAAACACGGGCCATATTTGTGGTGTAAGTGGGCGGGGTCTGTGGCCAGCACGGAGCATAAATCCGTCACTGTCGACAGCGACGGCAATCGGAATGGCGGCCTGTGGGCTGCAGCAAGTCGATCGGACGGATCGGCGATAATAAAACCGATATAGCGGCATTAAGTACCGTCGCCTGTCCGCTGCAATGCTGTAAATTACAAATGCCACAAATGTTACGCTCAAAAATTTGATCGCCTGGCCTATTTGATATGCGGCGGTCGCGGTGTGGGTGCCCGACGGTAGGCCTACGGCCAGTCGGCCGCCCGATTTACGTACGCAGAAGGGGCGTTGTGGGGCTGTCCGTCGACCACGTGCTGCTTCAAATAATAAACTTTATATTAACACATACAAAAGTCATACGCCTCGTTGACGGCGAGAATTTTAATCGCTTAATTAGGCTGGCGCGGCGACGGGCGGCGGTCAATGGCTACTTTGTTTATGGGCTGCCGGGCCAAGTGGAGAACCGGGCGTATGATGAATGAGCGCCGAGACAGCCGAGGACTGATAACTACAGGATCAGTGCTGGGCTAGTCGTTCGTTGCACGAGATGCCAATACCGCTTTCTGATTGTAAGTTGTGGTCGTGTCAAAAGGCTGACGCGTTAACGGACTCCCCCTGCCCGACACGCACATCAATATGCATGATGGGGCGTGGGGGTTGTGGGCGGTGGGGCGGGTCGGTCGATCACATTCCAACGTGTGTTTTGTCGTCATTGTTTCTAAATTTATTTTTATAGTTTATTAAACAGTCATAGGCCCGTTGCGACGACCCCAGGCAGCAATGTTTGTGGCCTAAGTCTTTTGTTTAATGCTCTCCCCCCGCCCGCTTGGCAAAGCCGCAAGAGCTGCAAGCTGTCAAACTGAAAAAGTGGTTCACGGCGGGTCCAGGCAGCCCAATCAAAAAGCCATTTATGCATCTAATAAATAATGGGACACAGCTTACAAGGCAGACGATCAGTTGGTGCGGCGGGCCCTCGGCAAAGATCGAGTCGATAATATAAAACTGGCCCCGGGAAGTATAGCATTTCAATTTTTTATTGACTGCCAAAAAGAGCAGGCGCCAACTCACCCAGTCAGCCATCCAGTCATTCAGTCAGTCAGTCAGTCAAGCGGGTGATCAGGTTACCAGACAATGGCGCCACACTCGAATGTGGGACGGCATTTAGGGCTCTGCCCTGTGCGCCAGCTGATGATGATGGGGCATCAATTATAAACCGAGTTAATGGCTAGGCTGAGCACATCTTTAAAAATAGTTCGACCAGCTCCCCCGCCGACTCCCCCCGGCTAACACAATTGCAGCCATCTGCCGGTTGTTGTCGCTGCTGCTGGTGCCTTCCTATATACAATATAATCCCAATGTCGTCAAGCTTTCAAATTTAATGCATGCAAAACAACAGGCAAACATTCATATGGAAGATGATGTGGATGGGGGGAGAGGTGTCTCTATGGACAAGAACATGCTTATTTAATTAGTGGGTAGTAAGTAATTACAAACGGACGAAGGCAGGGCATAGTCAGGGGACTGGGACTGGAGTTGCATCAACGCAGCTTTGAATTTGCATTTTGAATTGAAATGGCTGAAATTATTGACATATTATAATGTGGAAACACGTTTATATAGAAAATTATGCATGAATTTGCATAAGTGTCGCTCAAACGGCTTGAGAGTGAGGCACAGCCACTCCAAGTCCGGTAGCATTCGGCAAACGTTTGCGTGGTCGGATTGCCCCAAGTACCACACGAATTCCTCTATCGGTTCGGAAAGACAATCAAATCGGTGCTTAACCGGATTCACCTAACCAATTTCCCCAACTCCAGCAAACAAGAATCTTGGCTAAATAGTAAATTCGGTCGAACTTGAGGTTATAAAATTATACAGGCCTATATAATCTATGCCCATAAGAATCGATATGAAAAACAAACAAAATTAATTGGCAGAAATTACAAATCGTTTCCGACGGAAGAGGAATCTTAAGAATCCATTTCAAGATCGCAACATTCAAAAGATTCTAAGATTCATAAGAAGAGAGATCAGAGAAAAGAAGGAGTTCAGCTGCTGGCAGTGCAGCTACCAGAAGAGAAGTGGATTGAGAAAATCTATAGACTCAAGAATTCATAAGAAGAGAAATGGAGAATCAGCCCAACTTTCCTTGAACTTGCAGGTGATGAAGTTCAGGGAATTTTGTCTTCTTTAATCTTATCCTTATTTAAGAAAGAGACTGCATTTTAGCTTCTGTTGTATGAGATTTTTAGATTCCTTTTTTTGTAGCTTCTACAATTTCTACAAATCGATGGGAAAAAATGATTTAAAATTGCCATAAATAAATCTCAAAATTTATGGTCATTCGGACCAACTCCCCCTCAGTTTGGCTGGCAATCAAAACCACAATTTTATTGATTTAGATTACCCACAATTTTGGAGTTCAAAACAAACTCCAACTCCCAACTCTTCCCGGCCAGCAGCAATCTCGGCTCACACGCCGCCGGGACCAGGCCGATTGGGCTGCTGGGGCATCTCAGCGCTGGCGCTGGTAATTAGTGATCTGGTGCACTTGATATCGACCTTAATTTAAACATTTCGTACACACCCAGCCAATGTAGCCGTCTGTCCGTTGGCCCCTCGCTCGACGACTCACGCATTGCGCGGCTGCGTTTAAATGCCCGCCCGAGAGAGAGGGGAAGGTAGGGAAGATTCGTCGGAGGGCCCTGGCAATGCAGACCCGCCTTCGTAGCGATCTTGGCCTGTCCGCCAACAGTTGTGGAAGATGTCCGAACGTGAACAGCGCATGCCGTTTGGTTGTTTTCTGTCCGCTGTTTGCTGTTCTCGTTTTAGCGTTTATTTAACTTAAACGAACTTTGCGTGTCGATTAAAATGCTGCGATTAAGGTCTGGCCGGCCGAATGATCTTTCCCCAGCCGATTACCCCGGGTGGGTTGGTTTTCCTTCTCCTGCCGCCTGCAAAGGGAGGCTGGGTCTTCTCAGGCGCATGCGTGTCCAGTGAACTTTCAGGTCAAGCGATTGTACGCATGCCCGCAGCTCGTGTGTGTGAGTGTGTGTGACCCGCAGCTGGTCGGTCAGTCAGTCGTCATATACGTTAAAAAAATCCTTGCTTGGACTTTCCTTGGGAGTTTTGTTTTCTCTTCTGGCCAAGCAAGCGAGTGTGTTTCTGTTTTTACGACAAATTTGCCCATTGTTCTCCCGGTCAGGGTCCGCTGATGATGTCCTTTTGTTCAGAGCTACGGTCTATGGACCGCCCAGGACGCATTGGTCGAAGTAACAAACCAAAAAATATCACAATTTGTGAGCCAGCCGACGACACCTTCTCGAAAACCCTAACGAGCCACTACCCGATCCTTATCTCAGCCGCCAGCCTTGCTTGTTTTTTAGTGGCTGACTTATCGCATTACCCTCATTTAAGGCTCGTCTCGATTTCGACCTACAAATCGATGGCACCCAGTGGGATCGTAAAACATGAAATACGCTCGCCTCAACACAAAAATTATGAGGGTCCTCTGGGCGTAGCCCGGGGACCACCTGCCAAAGGGTTCACTTTAAGATTCCCAGCTCCTCATTAGGATTCCCCGGCTCTGCTCTCGTTTCCCAGCATTTCCCAGCCAGCCGCAATCTCATGAGCTGACACTTAAAGCTACTTCAGCAGCGCTCCCATCTCAACTCGTTGCTGATACCACAGCCTCCGTGAGAGGGAGTGGAGATGGGAGCCCAAGTCGGTGTCACTGTCAATGCCGCGTTGCCTGGCTGGGGCTGAGGCCGTGCACTGGCTGCCCAGATCGTGTGATCCATTACCAAACGTGCGCGATCGTTTGCGCCTCCATCGCCTGATATACATACATGCATGGGACACGAGCAGCATCTGCAATGCACATTGACATTTGGCGAAGGTGGCTCGTTGGCTGGTTGGCTGGCTGGCTGGCACGGTCAGGGCTACTGGAGATGACTGGGCCTGAAACCCGACTCGTTCTCGTTTTGGGTGTCCGGGTGTGTGGGACTGTTCATAATGCCCAGCCACTCAATCAGTTCGAGCCCAGCACGTTGGTCATCCAGGCATGGGCACATTCTAATTAGCTGCTCTAGCTGGGCGGCTGGCTGAGGCTGTGTTTGCAGGCTTTTAACTTTTTAACTCCTGGCCGGAGAGTTGTGTTCACCTTTCAGTTTTTATGAGTGCCGACGGAGCCATCGATGGTCTCTACAATAAACTCCTTTCATGCCGGCTTGTTAGAGGTCTGAGGCTCTGGCGGCGTCGACGGCGGCTGCCGATGGGTCTGTTTGCACAACATGATCGGGCCGAGAGTGCGGCTTATTAGAACAACTGCAACTTGTTGGTGTTGTTGTTGCTCTTCTTGTTGATCTATTGTTTATCCACGTTGAAAGGATGCGGCGAGAGCAAAGCCAAAAAGTGTCGGTCGATGCTGATGGCTCATCTCCCGCATAACCCGCTCACTGATGCCCAATGCACAGTGGCTTGAATTCTGATTTTCGTACCCAAAACAACAGCTCGCAGTAAAAGAGAATCAATTGATCGAAATTTCGTATCAATCTGAACTGTTTTTTCATGTAAGAACTGAGCTAAAAACTCCTTTTATGGAATACGTGAATATTATATCGAAAAACTTAGAATGGCAGTTTTAAATCAGTAGAGAAAGTTAAAGATCTTGATCGTATAATTTCTCTCCCAGTCAAAATGGCACCCAATATCCCATCTCTATTTCTTCTCTCCTTTTATACAAATCAAATTTCCTATCACTCCTTTGAGAACCATTGACCACTGTGCGGCGGTCGCTCTATTCTGGCTAACCGATTTGGGCTATTTGACAAGTGCAAACAGCTTGCCTAGCGGGTCTGAGTTGGCTTAGTGTGGCGGCGGCCTGAGTCCATGGAAACCACAAAACGATTTGTTGGTTTGGCTTTTGGAAAAGGGTATTTGAAATTCGTTGCAGTCACGTTTATGAGACTGGTCCTTTTCCGCTTGTTATTAGAACACTTTTCGCTTACCATTAAGCCCACCGAAAAGGGCCCAGCGGAATTGTTTACCAAATAATCGGCCCAAAGGCCACTTAGGCACACAACGAACCGAGAAGGTTGCCACCAGATCATGAGGAAGTGGGCGGGGGGCACCGGGACCGTCGGGGTCGTGGTCGGATCCTATGATGTAATATGGCATTTTGACTTTTGTAGACAAGATAAAATACAAAACGTTGCGTGGCTGTTATATTGGCTAATGGCCACGGCCTTTTAGGCCATTTGAGTGGAGGTGTCAGGAAGAGCGAAGGGCGAGCGAGCAAACGGGAACGGGGCAAGCAAAGCCAATGAATGGACGATGGTGATTGCGTTGCCTGTCGGTTCGACATCAAAGCCCCCCAACTTCAGGCGGCTTTGGTTCTTGGCCTGCTCGAGTTGTTGGTGGCGGTGGTGGTGGTGGTGGTTGCTGTTGACCGTGGCAATTGTGGTTCGGTTTGTGTGTGCCCGTGCATTTGTTTGATGTGCCCACAGCTCACGCCTGGCGGTTTATGGCAGTTGCATTTGCAAGTGACGGCCGCGGTGGCGGCAACTTGGGTCGCCGCTGCCGATGCCGATGCCGTCGATGTCGATGGCCATGACAAGACGGCCGGCCACGACAGTCGATCAACAATAATGACGACGATAGTGATTTCCCTTCGATGTTCTTTATGATGTCTTTGTCCGAACTGCACTTCTATGATTCGTTCGCGACTTATTTCCATAATTCAGGCAAAAATCGGCGCGCCCTTTCGGCCCGCCAGCCTGCCATTTGTATGCGCGGAAGGGCCGCTTGACATGTGCTTTATTTATAATTTAGAGTTGGTTGCTCTGCTACCGGTGCAGTGGGAGTGGCGGCCGGTGGAACGCTCGTGCTGGGGGCGTGCCCTGGTGAGGTGCCAATTCGCCGTAAATCAGATGCTCGAGGAGTCTTACGCACTGTCAATAAGCAAGTTCGTTGCCTAAGTCATTTAGCTTCGCCGCTGCGGCTTCCGCCGCACAGGCATGCTAGTTTTATGTACGACGAATTATCAAATCGATGATCACAAAGACCCCAGCAACATTTAGCAGGTGCAAGCAAACAATCAGCCAGCGAGGGGCCGAGGGGGACCGGGACCAGTTCGATTTTGTCGGTCCATATCTTTTATATCGAACAGTCGAACACTGAAATGCCGCTAAAAGAATCGCCAGCTTTCGCAAGAACATTGAAGTCGTGGTCATGAAATGCGTGCAACTTGTGGCATGCGTAAGCCAAAGACAATAAGATGACTCCGGCCGTTGCCGCGCGCATCGTTTACAAGGCAATTAAATACCGAGGGCGCGCATTAAAAATAACACAGAATGGAAAGTGCCCGACAATTACGGCCAAGAGAAAACAACAAACCGCTGGTCGGGGGGAGGCAAACGCTTTTCTATATTATCAAATGGCGGCTATCGAAGCAGTTTTACATTGGAGACAATTAAAAAGCATTTAGGCCGAAAGGCTTTTCTCAGAGTGTGAATGAGACTGGCAGAGCGGCGGCGGTTTCTTTGCCGGCCTCCTCCTCCATGCTAATTAGGCGCCACAGTCGCCACCGTAGCCCCTTGTGATTTTCCAGGCTAAGCCGTCGGTCGGTCGTTCGGTCGGTCGCTGGTTGGTCGCTTGTCGCCGCGTCGTCGTACAATTAAAACGTGATCAGCGGTAGCTACAAATTTGTCGAACACGCAAAATGTCTGCGCGACCGGGCAGGGCAGCCAATGCGTGTCCCCAGACACAGCTCCCGATTGCATTCAATACGGATTGTGGGACCGGACCGGGACAGACGCGTCGGTGGGCTACTTAGGCCCTAAAAACGAAACTAGTTTTGCATACGAAAACGTGAAACGGCTGGACTACTTCCCTTCGGGACCAACTCACTCTGTACCGAGGTCGGACGAGTGGCGTCAGCTCACATTTACTGTGAGTGTGCGCGTGTGTGTGTGTCCCTGTTCTTGGGTATCGGGTTAGACTGAACCACGTTTATGAATTTTTAAACACCGGGCTTAGTCGGGCAAGTGCAGCACTTGTCAAATGAACAAGAAGAAGAAGGCTCTGTCTGGCCCGGGGGCTGTGTTTTATATGCTTTATTAGCTTTTTATTGCTACCAATATTTGTGGGCCCCTCTAAGGCATATGGACGGTTCTTTCTCTCTGGCCAAATGTCACCACATCCGGCCCCGGGCCGGGCCGGGCCTGCAACTGAATTAGTATTCTAAGTCAACAGAGCCGGCGGACGACGACGGCGACGACTGTCGTCGCTGACGATGACGACAGCCGTTGATGATGTTTGGACGGTCAGACACATAAAAACGGCGGCCAAATGCTGCCCTGCACTTTGCTTCGCTTTGATTTGATTGCCATTGAGTAGTTCATATGCATGCGACATGTGCGTTATCATTAATATTCCCCCGACTGCCGCTCGGCCGGCCCCTCCGGTCCATTCATAAATTTATGGCCAGTGACAATCAGTTAAGACAATCGGATATCTAGGGTAATAATTTCTAATGTCGTTGCCGTCGCCTCTCTTTAGTGGGGGACCAGCTGTTGGGCCCTGTTTTTTTTCGACCAGCGACGACCGAGAGTTCCGAGGATGCAACAGTTCGTTTTTATAGCTCCCTGATCAGAGCCAAAGGAAGTGCAACTGTTGCCGGTCCCCGGGCCTCGTACATCCGTTTGGGAACATGTGGCGCTCAGCCCGAAGGGAATCGGAAGTGCACAACCCAAACGATTAAAGGTTTTTCATTGGAAAACATCAGTCATTCTAAAGTAACTACGAAAATTGGGGCTGAAGGATCCCAAGTAACCCAATAAATCCCACGGAAAATATTATTCATCCCACTGTCCCACAATTTGCATTTGTTTCCCAATGCTCTGCCCACTGTAAGCCGGCCAAAAATTAGCTCGCAGACACGTAAAACTGTATTGAGATCTCAAAGAAAAATATTATTCCAAGCTGACCGCAATATTTGCTCAAGTGGCTTGGGGCTGAGCCCATTTGAAAAAGGCCCCCGCGCTTACGCAGCCGTCAGCCGGCCGAGTCGATGGGCCTCGTCGGCGGATTAAAATAAACAAATTCATCGGTAAGGAGCCCCGAAATTTCAATCAATAAAAGCGGTCATCGCGGGGAAGATTGCGGTATTTATAGAGATGATCTGATTCGCAATTTGGCTCCACGACGATTAGTCATGGGACATTCTTGTGGTGGCCGATGATTGAGAATTTGGTCAGGGGCCTTTACCTTAACACAGTTACTAAAGTTGGATAGCTGAATTCTTGGGGGAGGTGGGTCATTAAAATAAAACGCTCCAGCAATTTTCAGCCGGCAACGGCGGCCGACCGGCGACGTTTCGCGGCCGCAAAGTTCTCTCGGCTTTGACAAAATTACAGACGGACAAATGGACAGTTGGACGGATAGAGAGTTGGTGGTGGCCGGCCAGCTTAATGCCAATTTATTTAATAATCATTTTTCAATGTGGAGCCTTAGAAAATTACTGAAGCGTCGAGCATAACTTCCCCCACCTGACCCTGAAATATGGGGAGCAAGTCATTAGCGAGCGCCGACGACAGTCGAACAATGAACAATTTCAGTTTCTGTGTCACTGAAAATCACACACACACACACACACCTACACTTCTCTATACATATAATTGGCAGTAGTTGAAGGTGGCACAGTCAGTGCAGCTTGGAAAAATTGGATGCCTTCGTTAATTGGGCGAGGGTGGCGGTGGGCGACGGCCTTCAAAATTCCCAATTTTAAGGGAAGTTACACACACACACACACTCACACCTTAAGTGGCACACTTCTTGGGTGCAACTCAATGATCTTGGGAGGGGGTGGGTGGTTGACAAGCTTGGCTTGCACCCGCAACGAGCTGAGCTCGGCTTTTGTCTTATTGTCTTGAGGTGTCTCACTTTGTTTTGCTGCTGCTGTTTGTGGGGGTTTTTTGTTGTTTGTAAAATTTTCTGGGTTAATTTTCATGTTTTCAATACAATTTTCCAAGAGTTTTGCTGCCAAGGTTGGAATAATTTTCTTTTGTCTTTCGCAACAAATCAACTTGACTTGCCACACACATCAACACACGACTCCGAAACAAAGGCCTCCCCGCCGGCCAGACAGACACCCAATTTCATAGAATCCATGACCTTGGCCAGACAAATCTCACCCGAAAGGCCCGTCAACCGCAGGACTGTCAACTGGACTGGCGCCAGAGACCACACAAGGATCTGTCTGTCCATTCGTCTCTGCCACAGTTCGGTAGGTGCGAGCTACAAGTGATCTATTTAGTAGTTTACGTCTTCATGCCACACACACACACACACAACACACACACAGCTGCTTGGCAGCCGCACCCGAGGTTAAGGACCGCTGAGCCAGTTGGTGGTAAGGCCTGGCCAGGGGCAGGAATTGTGTGACGTCTTTTGTTTGGGGTTATAAATCAAGGGAAGGCAGAGAGAGAGGCAGAGGCAAACGTGGCTTCTTAGGCACACCAATCATATTTAGCAACCGGAAGCCGATCATAACTCAAAAAGGAAACGCTCATATCCTTTCGAATTGACATTTCATGCTCGAGCTCGCATAATCAATGCAGTTTCAATGCAGCTCAGTCGCCGATTAATCTAACTTAAAGTTTGCTCACGCCGCGTACGTGATGTGACCACAAAAAGAAAGGGACTGTTAGCCTGAGGATCGATCCTTGGGGCGTTGTTATCTTTATTGGGAATTTCAGTAGCCCAACCAACAGCCCCCGAGACTGATATCTTGATTGTTTGTCCAGTTATTTGCGTTGAACTCCACGCCGATCGCATGCTAATTGTCAAAGTCCACTCTGGTGGCCGGCAATTTCTCCAACTTGAACTCTGACCGACTGCACAACAAAAACTGACTGCGCCGTGTAGGCGAATTTGTCAAAACGGATTATCACCCATTTTCACCCAACAAAACAAGCCTCAAGTATTTAGGCGAACCCATTAACCAGCATCTCCCATCGTCCCATCCACCTGGACGGGCCATGCAGCGCTCACAATCGCCCGGTCAAAGCACACCTGATACGGGCCGCTCATCTCATGAAAAATTGTCTTCGACACCGCCAGCCTCGTGGAAAGCATGTTGATAATTTGAGTATTCGAATGGCAACACACACACAGCGTGGCTGGCCGGCGAGACTAGCTGTGGGCTTAAGATGACATACAATCATATTAAAAATGGTTGCCGTTTTATTTGCAACGTTTTGAGGTGACCTCTCGCAAGTCGGTCCGTGGCCGGCGGCCTGCCCACCGCGGAGCTGGGGAGCATGCATTATTAATAATGCGCCAGGTTGGCCAGTCGGACGACCGAGGCTAGGCGGCCCCAAAGCAGTTTCAAATGTGACTCAATGCAATTTTATTAACGCAACGACAAATGATCGCGAGACGGGGCAAGCGAACTATGGCCGCTGCCGCTGGCGATCTTCTGCTGGGCCCACCGGCTGCGTGTGGGGGCAGCTTTTGTGGGGATTTTCTTGGGGGGCTTTGTGAGACGATGGACAGCAAGAGACCCTATTAAAATTGAAAATGTCGCGAGATCACTTATCAGACGTAATAAAAATGGTGCTTTTAAAAAACAATTTGGCTTTTGGGGCCCACAACTTTGTAGATTTTGTTGTTGATGGGAAACCCGTTAAATGCCCGCTGCGCCCACCAAAGGCCTCAAAGCAAATGCGATCAACGGCCAACCAGCGATCATTAGGGCGGCCAAGGATCTTCATTCAGGTGCTAATCATACGAAATGCAAAGAACCATGACAAAGAATTTGATTTCCCACACACACACCAACTAAATCGCGTTTTTGAGAACCAAGTGCTAAAGATCGGAGGAGCCTGTGGGGGCGTCGGGGCTTCGTGTGTGGTTTGAGTGACTAAGAGAGGGGAAATCCATAGCGTTGCCCAAGAAGCAAAAGAAAGACTGAGGCAACGAACTTGCCGGGGAATCTCATCTAATTGATCATGAAAATCGCCCGCCCTTTCGGCTGCCCGACTGACGCAGATGATCCGTCGTCTGTCCGAGTAGTTCCGCTTGGAGCCGCCAGTGGCAGCTTAGAAACTGCGGCCAGCTAGTCTCACTCAAAGATAATAATAGATTTTCTCACGCTTGATATTTAAGCCATTCAGCGCGGCCACTGAATGACGTTAACAACGTGCAAACAGCCAAGTGCACGGCTCGATTCGACGGCAGTGACCGCCTCAGCCGGAAATCATTGCTGTGCAAAACGTTGCGCCGTCGCCGTTGCCGTCGCTGTCACCGCTGTTCTGCAAGTTTAGAAATTACGTGCTCTGCGGCAGGGAAAATATTAATAAGTTACAAATCTGAAGCTCTGAACCGAGTTCGGTGTGACGATTTGCATGATTTGGCAAAACAATTGCACAATTCACACCTGAGAGCTGGCCAGATCCGCCCCTCTGGCTGGTAATTATGGGGCCGCCGTTGATGGGAAGGAGGCGCATCTTTGCTAAATTACTTGCTGGAATTTTGTATGCATTTATGGCACTTAGTCATGCCCAAGTGATTGCTAAACTAGTTTAGCCACCGGCCGGTCGGTTGGTTGGTCGGTTTCCCAACGGAGGGGGAATTCCGCCAATAAAAAAAATTACAGTAGAGCAAATTATCTAATAAAGTGAATTTCAATTGAACCTTGCCAACCGGATCTCTCCGGCAGTGCATCGCCGACTCACTTACCCAGCTATTCAGATGCAATGCAAAGAATTTGTAGGGCCGAAGAGCCCCGAACGTTTAAAATAACTCAAATCGGGCTCGCATTCAGGAATATTTGAAAGTCTTGCCTGATAGATGACGACGGCTATAATTAGACCCGTGAGCCAATGGCAATGATCTCATTAGAATTTCATGCAGCCAATTGTCAATGGTTTCGTTGGAGTTGCAAAATTTAAATTAATTTCATTTAAAAACCACTTAAGCCCACCCCCATCATAACCGCCGCCAGGCCCCAAAGTGACAAACTGCGGAGCGGCCAACTTGTTAGCGTATGTTAATTAAGGCGGGCGAACGGATTGCAGCCCGCGGCTCGTGGTCGGTTGACTTATGGGCCCAGTTGCAGCTTTAAAGGAATATGGATATATGAATTTAGATGCAAATGTCAATATGTGAGCCGCTTATCGATTTATGTGTGCGAGCAGCGACTTTGTATCTTTCAGATACAATTCGATTTGCGCCCAATTTCAACGCCTCGGCGTGCTCCTACCTCCAGCCATTTGACTAGATCTTGCAGAGCGGCGATAAATCACAATCGGGAGAACCCAAGCCCACCATCCCCAACGACTATCAAATGCCCTACACCACCACTTCTTACTCAATTTACGCTTTTCTTGGCTTCTCTGAGCATCAAACTCTGTGGGCTCTTCGAAGGTAAAGGGTATGGAACAATGGCAAGCTGGAGGGTATGAGTCATGGGTACACATGTACGAGGCTGCAGCAGAGGCTGGTCGCTTCGAATTGCCATTATAATATTTCAATATCGGGTTGAGAGTTGGCGTTGGTGGCAAGTTCAGAACTTTGATTTATATCCCGTACATAATTCGTCGAGTCGAACTGTCAACGTCTACAAAGCGGGGGCAGAAAAGGGCTCGTCGAGATCTGGGAATATTTTTTTGTTTATATGGGAAGCAGCAATTGGGATAATTTGACATTTGCGTGTGGCGTTAATTCCTCGAGTTGTTTGTCGTATTTGGAGCAGCACAGGAAGAGCAAGCAGCCCCAAAATTAAACGCGTTTTCTTTGTTTTTCCCCAGCGCAAGAGTTAACCATGAGAACAACGGCTGCTCTCGGTTGGCTTAATTTGGCCTTTGGCAAGAGATTTTCAATAGCCATCACCGCTAGTCTGGGGGTATCCAAGTGACCTGCGTTTACTCTGCTGCCGCTACCGTGGGAGCAGGGCGAACTGCTTCCGCCAAGCCGCTGCCTTCATGGCTGTTACAATTTCTTTGGCTGGCGTGACCACCGGGCGAGTGAGGCTGGCGGCTGGCGACTGCGACTGGAACCGGGACTGGGACTTGGGACGCTGGTGTGGCTGTTGACACGGCCACTAAATACCACAAAAATGATGGCGATAACAATGGCGTTGACGTTTTGCACTTATTTATGCCTTGGGCCCGTCGATGGTATCGCCCGGCCGCGTAGGACTTGTTGCCTGTCACAGCGCTCGGCCCTGGACTCGCCACAGGGGGGCCGTCTCCATCACCGTCTTGGGTGTATGGATTTGCATGCCCTGCACGCATCTGGGCGCTCATAAAGCTCTAAAAAGTTGGCTCATCAACGGACAACGCACAACTTTTGGATAGAGTATAAAATATGCTTTTAATCACATTTCCGCCGACGCCGCCGTCGTACGCACGAAACTAAAGTAAATCATTTGGAAATTTATGGGCCACCAAGCCATACCAAAATGACGAATGTAAACGGGAGGCCGACCCAACCAGCCATCGCCAGATTTCTCATTAATATGCGCACCGCATTTGTTTTATAAAATCCATAATTGGTTCTACTGTACTTACGCATGGGCTGTCGGCAGTCAACAGTCGGCTGGTGGTGGCCGGTGTGGCAACGAGGCTTATGTAGGCTCCCCACTATTTGTATTATGATCCACAAACAATCAGACACTTATGGTCAACACTTTAGAGCCAGATTTGGGCTGCCGGCGCAGCCGAGTTGGCAGCGGGCGGCGGGCGGGCAAAGCCAATGACCCATTCGCGCCCCTATTTGCTTAGGTCGCCAAAAATGGACTGTCATACGCATAAATATCGAAATAAGACATATGATTTCTTACTTGCGAGTGCCGTGGTTCGTTTTATTTGCGGTACGTGCAGCGATTCGGCAACGAGGCAAAAGGAAGCCCCAAACCCCAACGGGAGCCCGGCTTCGGGCTTGGACTGTTTAAATTGCGAAATGCTTTCGTCAATTGACGCTTTACTTTTTGGTTATTGGTGCAATTATGAAGTTTAATCGACGCCGTTATTGTTGTAAATCAAAGCATTGTGACACTTATGACAACTAAAGTGGCTCGCACGGCCCCAACGGACGTGGGCTGCCCTTCTTTAGCCAACTGAAATCGATAGCTTAAATGAGGTCACCCAGAGCGTGAGCTGGACGACGTGCAATGATTTGTGGAATTCTGGGTGGGGCTAGGCGATCACCCACATCTGCTGGCCATTTATCTTTCAACTGGCGCTTGACCCTGATCCTCATCAATCACTTAGGGATCAGGCTGGACGACCACACGCAAGCGGGCCAAACAAATTGCTGGGTCGTTACCTGTCCGATCTCTGGACACACCCATTGATGTCTCACTCGCTTGATCCTTGGGACCGTGCGAATTCCCGACCCTAATTAGAGCTCAGCCCCGGATCGGTGTGTGGGTTTCCGCCGGAATTCGATTCGATTCGTAAGCCGGCAATTTTTTTGCACTTGTCGGGGATGTGGGCGTCAACGGAAGTGAGCTCTTTTTAATGCCAACTAATGGAGTTATTACCTTCTTGTGGTGGCAGGGAGACACTCACTTTTGGGTTTTGGGACGACCTTTCCCTTTGTCTGGGGCGAACGGCCTCACGATTGAGCAGTTGGCAGGGTCGATTTACATGCCGTAGCCAATGTAGCCAAAATGCAGTAGCAAATAGCTGCGTGCGGGCCACATTTGTGGACAGACAGTGGGACGGCAGGACTGACAGGCCGTTAAGACAATAATCTGGCCATATACTTGGTGCCTGGGGGGCAGGGAGAGACTCAATTGTCTTGGCCACCAACTACGGTTTTGGGGAGTGCGAGTCGTTTGAGCTCAAATACTCAAATTAAATTCCAATTCATTGAGAGAGACAGACCCAGAAGAATCCAATCCAAACCAAGCCGCGGCCGCAGCAGCAAAAGAAAAAGTCAATCCCAGGGAATCCAAGGAGTCGGACTGTCGACTGTTGGCCGCTTGCTTGTTCTTCTGGGCCGCTTACAATGCGCCATGCTCGGCATTAACATAAAACAAATTATTCCAACGTGACTAAGCCATAAATGAATTGAACCAGCGACCAAAAAACGCAGCTCCTTCGGCTGCACTGCGGTCTTCTATTCCAGAATTATTTTCTTCAGAATGCGCATGCCTGCGGCTTCAAAGAGTTCATATAGATTTTCGACACCCAAAACCTTGTTCCGGCCATGCGGAAACGCAGCTAACTTTAATAACTGCAACCAACTGCTGGCTTATGTTATATCACCTTGTGACAAGATCGAGAGGAGGCAACCAAAACTGCAACTGGCAGAGCAATGAGAGTTGGCCAGCACGTCCGTCACGATATAAAAAACCCCAACGAGTGTGGCGCTTGAGAGAAAAGTCAAATATGTGCATTAAATAAAAAGACAGAAACCGAAGCCACCCAATGTCGGTCATGTTCCAGTAACGGCGAACCGACCACCAACCACCGAGCACTCGACCAGCAGCAGTGGCACCTCTGACTTCGGGACCAGGCCAAAAGCCGGCCTACGTGCTGCCCCCGCCCGACCACAAATGTTTTAATAATTTATAAATTTATAAACTGATCTCCTGGCAACAACTCCTGCCTTGGCAGTTGTGAACTCCACGTTTCCACACACACACACACGAGATCGAATGTGGTGCCCCCTAAAGTGCCGTTGCCGTTGCCGTGGCCGATGACAGACGTATGAGATTGTTTTTTGGCACAATTGCATGCATTAGCATGCACAATTAGCGGGCATTGTCGTGAGCAGGCCCGCACTCGCCGGCATGCCAATTTAGTTGTACAAATAAATCAAAAATTAAAGGAAAAAGAAAAGGAATCTTTGCGGGCAAGGATGCTCCTGTTATTCTTTCATCACATTAGGCAAACATCGGTATTTGGTGGCTGGGCAGGATTAGGCGGCAAGTACGTGACGGCAGCTGACCATAAACGACTGTAATTGGCAGCCACACACTTTAGTTAGCCCGGGGCAGCCATTTGAGAGTGCGGCCAGGCAAAGTGGTGTGCGTGAGCCCAAAACAATCAAAAGAGACAGCCAGCCCAAAAAGCCTTTGACGTCTGGGCCAACACCGAGCCCGGTGGCGGGCGAGCAAACAGCGGCAATTGCCGCCAATCGGAGGCTTGTTGTCCTAATAATTGTGTAAACAACAATGACGACGCGTCAGCGGAGGAGCCGCGCGGACAGCCGGCCGGCCGGTGGTTCGGTCTCTGAGGAGGCCAGCATTTTGGTCCATGGCAGGCGGCATTTTCTTTTCAACTCAACGGCCAAGTGGCCTGGCTGGCTGGCACGCCACGGACCGACGCGTCGCCCCTTGTCTAGAACACAAAGTGCATTTGTCTGGCCAGTTAGAGTTTGGCTAATTCCTACACAGCTGCCAACGACTGCCGCCGGTTGGGTTGATCCACCGTTCGGTTTGCCCATGCGACTGACCGCAGCGCGGCCAATTTAAATACATAGTAATAACAATAATAACAAATACTAATGGTGAACAAATACGGCGGCTCCACCTTTTGCCCAGAAGGCCGTCCTCCGGGCCCCCATGATCATTAAAAGTGTTGGTCGACCGACCGACTGTCCCACTGTCGGGCCATCCAGGCGGATGGGCAATTCAAACAAGTGTCAGTTTCGCAGTTGCAGTTGCATTCCGTTTGCTCACATAACTGTCCACCAGCAGAAGCACCAGCCCCAGTCCCACAAGTGGGTAGAAGTTGAATATCTGAGCCTTCAGCCATTTGGCCGTATTGCTGCCCGGCCCTGATGTCATTGCCATCAGCCCGGCTATGATTAAGTTATTACGGACGTCGATACTTCCGCCTGCGCGATGTGTCGAGAGGTGAGTTGGTAGTTTCGCTATCTGATCTTGTTGGACATGAACTGGCGAAAAACCACAGTAATTTTAATGGGATTTATGCAAATACAACAAATTGTAATTGAATTGCAATTGCGAAGACACATGATGAGCGCTGATTGGTTCCGGTTCATTTTTCACAGGTAATTCCCTCTCATCATCTTTCGATCTTTCTAGAAGATATCCGACTCATTCAATTGACGTCAAATAGCTTGCAAATCGAATTTGTCTCAGGCTCTAAGCGGAGCATCAATATTTACACAAGAATTGGTTCTTCCCGGAGAAGTCCAATAAACGGATTTGTGTTAGATTCAATAGAGAATTTCATGGGCTGCAATCTTATAGAAGAAATGATATCGAGGCTATAGGGGCATCTTTTTTTATAGTAACCCAATGTAAGATGAATAAGAGAAGATTTTTTAGGAACTTTAAGAAATATTTTGGTTGAAGACCTGCTATCAACCCCTTTCCGAAATACTCTATTGAAATAATAAAATCTTCAGGATTCTTGAGATGTGATAACAACGCTGAAGGCAACAGAAGAGAAGATTTGGTAGAAACCTTAAAAGTCCTGCTTTCTGTCGCATTGACATATTTAAATGAATTTGACAAACAGAATTACTAGGAATCTGAAGAATCAGCTTATTTTTAGACCTTCAGCTAAGTTCACATATCTTTTTTAACAAACAAAATTGTTCAAAAACTTTAATTGAACAAAAAAAAGAAGAATTTCCAGGTCCGCCTAGAATTCTTAAAATCAATATCACTGCACAGATTAGAAAGTAAAACCCCGCAGAGATTTCCCATCAACAGGGCATCCCCTTTCTCTAATAGATATTAAACTTGAAATTGCAAGTGTTTTAAGTATTAATTAAAGAATGACTTCACCTTTCGGACGAAAAATAGGTTGATTAGTTGAGGGAGGTCAATTCTTGATTCTTAGAATAATAATTTTTTGTTTTGTAATTCCCACAATTTAAAATTAATAAGAATCTTAAGAACATTTTCCCATACGACCTAAATCTTAATCTTCTTTTCCCGCAAACTAGATAGATTAATAAAATGATTTTAATATGGCATTCGGACTTGGCGCTCTGTTTTCGACACCTTGAAACCCGATTTGGGGTGCTTTCTACCACGCACTGAACATAAATTTGTCACTTGGCAGGGTCGTAAAAAGTCGGGACAGCTAGCAAATTTACAATAATTCAAAAGCCATAAAACGTTTAGCCTCAAAAT
>JBAMCP010000616.1:9911-42102 GCA_037075105.1 Lissocephala sabroskyi | reverse complement strand
CCCCCCATACTTTTTTGCTGGGCTTCTGCAGCTTAAAAAAAGACAAATTTTATAAAAATTATTTAGGAAAATTCGGCAAATCGAGAAGTTGAAAGCTCTTTGTAATAATAAACCATTATCTGAGTCATAGTTAGAATATGAATATAGTTGTTCTATGAATTTAAATTTTGAAAATTTTAAACTCGTTTTACCAAACTACGCATTTCAACAATCTGGCAACTCTGATGCGCCAGTCAATGCAAAGCGTTAAAAAGCTCGAAAGTGCAAACGGCGTCGATGTCCGTTGCAAATTTAAAATAATAATATAAAACAATAAAATAATAGTAAAAAACAATCGCATCTAACAACCTGGGACACTTTCGGAGCGGATGGACATTTATTTTGGTTTGTAATTGCTCTCCCTCATTTTTATTAGCACTTGCATTTTCACATTGCACGACGCCCTCCCCTGGCCGACAAATTAGCGGCACTTTCGTAGTTGTTGTTTTTGCGGCAACGAATTTTTGCCGCTAAGCGTACACTGAAAAAAATTAAAGCCGTTAATCGAAAGAGGAATATAAAATTCTTGAGTAAAACAAATAAAATTGTGAGTTTTTTTATTTCTTAAACAAATTTAATTGAATTTAATAATTTTACCCCTTTCTAAAATCGTTTTGCAGATGATCTGTTGGAATCGTTTTTATTATGAACTAAGGAAAATAGAAAAAATCGCAGTCGCAGAGAAGGAAAATCTATAAACAAAATATTATTAAAATATTCTCCGAAAGGTATTTTCCCATCCAGTTCTTTAGTTGGATTGAAGTTCGTCCTTTTATTAAGTAATTGTTTTAGCTTACAGGCTACAAAGAATCCGAGGATTCCAAGAAGGAATACGAAAATTTAACCCGCCTGATGAAGAATTTTAATAATCCCTTCAGTCATCAGTTGGCCGCTTCCTGGCGCCGCACAGATCCTAACCACTTGCCGTCTGAGTCGCCCAGCATCCAAGGACAAACGATCCTTTCTGACTTTTAGAAGACTTGCCTTTCGGACAGATCCTGCGGCTTCAATCAGTGGAATTTGAATCTTATCCGCTGGATTTTCTTATCGTTGGAATTTTTGCTTTAAAAAGACTCCTGGCGAGTGAGTTGGGGTTCCCTTTCCTTATCTCTTGTATTCCTAACTCTTCTTCTTTTCCCATGAAGGTCAAGGCCAGAAATGAGCCTGGCTAAGTCATTTGGATGAATCTCTCTAAAGAATTCATCAAATCTTTGGAAGCACTTTAAGAAACTTTATCCTAAAGAGACTGTGTGTAATTATTGTGGAAAAGTTTTATTAAAAGTTAATTTAAAATTGATTTTACGCCAGATAGCAACTGGCAAAATACATGGAGAGTCTGCCGAATGCGATGGTGCTGCAGTAACCGATTTTGTTGGACTGCTTAAAAATTACGACCTGGAAAATATTTTCAACATTGACGAAAGCGGTCTTTTTTACAAAGCTATCCAAAAAACAACTTTTTATGAGAGCGGAAAGCAGCCTAGAGGTTCTAAATCTCAAAAAGTGCGTTTGACTCTGGCGCTTATTTGCAATGCGACGGGAACGTACAAAAAGGTCATTGCCATTGGAAAATCGCAGAAACCACGCTGTTTTAGGAATAAGACCCTGCCCATTCCATATTTTGCTTCTAAAAAAGCATGGATGACGGGAGATTTATGGCAAAAAATAGTAGGGGCTCTTGATGAAGAGATGACAGCAAAACATCGAAAAATTTTATTATTTGCCGATAACGCACCTTGTCATGAGATTGTTAATGACCCTAAAAATATTCAAATTCATTTCATGCCACCTAATACTACAGCAGTTCTGCAACCGTTAGACCAAGGAATTATACATTGCTTTAAGGTTCAGTACAGACGAATTTTGGTAAAAAAACAGTTGGCTGCTATAGAGAGGAATAAATCAACGAACGAATTTATCAAAGAACTGTCCTTACTGGACGTGCTTTATTACGTAGAGCGAGCTTGGACATTGGTCCATGCTACAACCATTTACAACTGCTTTAAAAAGGTAAATTTATGACTAAATTAAAATCACATAGCTAACGCAATTATGTTTTCAGGCAGGATTTACTCGTTCTTATGACGCTCTTCCAAGTGATGTCGATGACGAAGATACAGGCTGCGAACTTAATAGAGTAATTGAGACAAACTGCAACTGGGAGGAATATGTAAATATAGATGGCAACCTTGACTGTCACGGTGCCTTAACTACATCAGAAATTGTGAGTTCCGTTATGAATGAGCGATCTCATAATGAGGTGGATGATGAGGATAACGATGGTGACGACGATACAAAGCAACCGACAACTAAAGAGGGTTTCGAAGCGATAAAAATCCTGGAGCAATTTGGAAAGCAACACAATTGTTTACAGCTGCTCCACGAACTGAATAAACTTGAAGAAAAACTCTTAGTTTTAAGTTCTAAAAACATGATTCAAAAACAAATAACAGATTATTTTAAGTAAATATATAACATTAAATTTAAAATAATCAAAAAACTATGCTGTTTTAAGGGAAAAGCAAATTTTTCTATTTTTAAGTTAACTGCACTTTTAGGTTAACTGCCCCATTTTTTGTGTCAAAGAAGGTGAGGCAGTTAAACACATTATACTGTAATAATAGGAACCTTTTCTATAAGAAAATTTAAAGGAATTTCACTCACTTCCTAAATTTACTGGCTAATCAGAAAGCTCCTCCTTGGCGTCATTTTCAAAATTACCTCTCCTTTGGGGGAGAACTAATGATTCGAGGCGGTCATAAAAAAAAATGATCAGGTGCTTCCTTATTTAATTTCCCCAGGATCCCTCAAGTCATTCGGGGTCGTCGGACAACCTTACACACAATTAAATCAACTTATTTTGGTCAAATAATTTTACATAATGCCGACCACGCTCCGGCCTCATTAATTTAACTTGAAAAACTCGGCGAGAAAATAACGGCACAGCGCGAGAAGAAAAGAAAGAAGCGTCCGTCTGTCCAGGTAACCGAGGTACATAGAACGACCGGAGGTAGGAAAAAACGAGCCAAACAAACCCAAGGACAGACCTCGGACCACATCCGCGGTGAGGTTAAGGCGCTCGGGTAAACAACCTGGGCCGCAAATGAATGGCGCGAGGGGGGGAAGGAGGGGCCAGCGAACAATGAAGAAAAGGAGCACAAAAGCGGATTTTCATTCAAGGTGAAAGCAATCAATCAATATTCATGAAATCAGATTTAATTTTAAGCGCATTTAAGTTACCTCCTCTCGTCCCGTCACCGCCACCTCAAATGATTTCGCACGAACATTTTTTGGCGACAGGACAACAACGACAGGGAGGGAGGCAGAGCTTCAGCCCAAATGAAACTGACAGGAAGAAGGAGGCAGAGGCTTTCTGCCTTCCCGCTCGGACGCGCAAATCATTAGAAACTCGAGCCTGCCGTCCTGCCAGGACCTTATCTGCTGCTAATTGTGTGGCAACTGGGAGCTTACCGCCCCGCCCAGGGAGCCCCGCCCTCTCCAGGTGGTCATCAGGCTGTTTGCCTGCCGTTGCCCTCAAGTAGCTGGCGCCCGTAAAACTAAGCTGCCAATTCAATTTTGTAATCAGAGTGGCATGAAAAATTAAATAAAACATGCAAATAAAATTATTACGCGTAATTTGTGTACAGCGTCGACTCCGCTGCCAACAGAAGGCAATGAATTCGCGTAGGCAACTAAACAAGGAGGAGCGGCGGAGGGGAGAGGGGACCGGCAGGGTCAGTGGGCGGACGCGGGTTGTTGTTTATTTTAAAAAATGATTTTTCGCTGATTGCGAGATTTTTTTTCCCCCCGCTTCCATTTCGAGTTGAAACAGGAATTTCTAGTCCGAGAAGTTCGATTGGAATTTGTAGGAAGGAAAAAAAAGATCAATTAATTCCCTCAGCTATACTTTTATTATATCGGAATATAGAATAAAGTTAGAAATGGAAAAATATTTTTTTAATTATGGCTAAGTGCCTTGGAATATAAAACGGAAGTTTTTATATTCAAACCCAAGTATAAACCCAGTCGGAATCAAATATTTCCTATTCTATATCTTACTTTAAAATAGGACGAATGCTGAACGTATCTCAGGTTTAAGTGCACTTGCTTTAAGAAATATGGAGGAATGATATAATAGAATCTAAATTAGGTTTCCCTAACTATCATACTCGCATTCAGTATAGCCAAATGCCAATATTGTTAAATTCAAATTTAATAGGATGTTTGAATAATAAAAAATAATATAGAAATGTTTTAGATAAATCCACCAATTCTGTTCTTTTAGAAACCTTTGTAAGTCCACTTCAGAATCGCCAATTCCTCTTAACATTTTCATTATTAAACAAATCTAGGCATTCCTCCCATTATCTATGCCAGGGCACATCCATAACCCCACCGGCAAATGCCTTATAAATCTTTGATTATAATAACCCGGATGTTAATCTGCTCGAAACGTAAACAGTATTAAATTCTTTCGAGCCAAGCTGAGTTCTTTGGAAGCTTCATAAAATTCAAATGAAATGAAAATAATTCATTGGCATTAAAATGAAATTAATTTCCCCAGAATAACCAAAATCCTTGACTTTCAGGCGTACCGAAAAATCCAACGAACCAACCAAACCAATTCCAACGCCAGGCTTTCATAACAAAGGCGGAGATAATGAAGTCTTTAATTAAGTTTATTTTGTATGTGAAAGCGAGTGTGCTTTTTTTTACCGCAACTATGAAAAGCATTTTCCCGCTTGGCTACCTATAGACGAGCGGACGACGGACAGCCAGGCAGATAGATAGGTGGAGATGGATGGTTGAATAAAAAAACTCGACGGGCCTTGCGGAACCTACCCCAAAAAATAATCCCACAGCAGAAATCAGGCAGCGCTTAACCTCAGCCCCGGCTAATTTAATACGCTGCAGGAGGGGATTAGGCCCAAGCGAAGGAGGAGAGGAGTTCATAAATGCGGACCTCCACTTGAACAACACACCCATTCGCTCGGCTAATGTGCTTTTTGCCACTTTGCGGGAGGCCAGAGATAGGATTCCCCCCCAATTCCGAACGAAACGGCCGGCCATGGCCAAAAGGCAGTAGCTCATTTTTCACATGCTGACCCTTTTTTTTCCAGCGCACGAATCATTTCAGGGAGTTGACCTTTTTTTCTGGCTGGCTGGGACGCGTTCGGGACTCGGATTTGTAAATTTGTGAAGCATTTTTTAATGTGCTTAATTTTATTTCAGTTTGCGCCGTCCCCCCGCCAGCATAGACATGTGTTATGGCCAAAGTTTGGCAACACTTTGCTGTCATTGTTGCTGCTGTTGTTTTGCAGCCGCTGCCGTTGTACATCACACAAGCGGCTTTATTGGTCAGCAGGGGTTAACTTTACATGGTTAGTTCTCCAGCTGGGCATTAAATAGTAGCACAAGCTCTCGCCGCGGGTTATTTGTGGCCGGGGCGGGTCTCGGACTCGGACTCAGGTCCGGGTCCGGGTCCGGGTCGGCTGGGTTCGCCAAGGGTCGCTCTTGTTGAGCTTATTTAGTGCGCTAATGGGGCGTAAGTGTGATTTAGAAAGTGTTTAATGAGATTTACGCTCTTATTGTTCAAACATAATTAGCCTGCGTAGGCGAATGAGATTGTACCGGGAATTGGCCGGAATTACTTTTATATTCAGTCCACTAATTGGAAGGTCAACAGGGGGCAATGACATCTCTCACGGAATCTGCTGTAAATAGAATCTCCTCGAGCTGCCAAATTATCTATCCCTTAGTAGGATAATCTTCTTGATTTTTCTGTTGTGTCCTGCAGCCTTATACGCCGTGCCCACAGCCTGGCACAGCTGTAGGCCAACTCCGAAGTGGGCCCGGCTCTTGGCCGGTGTTATAGGTCAGTGGTAAATTCCACCACGAAACTGTTTCCTTCAGCCGAGAGAACGCGAGAGAGCCCCTGGCAAAGCGAGACAGAGAGCCGACCGAAAAATCATGAGAGAATTACCAGCGCCAAAGCTTTTGGGATATTTTCGAACGGGCGAAAGGCTCAAGGAATTTTGTCCCAAAAACGGGGAACATTTAACAGGATTGGCCATTCGAATTCATAGCGGCAAAGGGAATAATTTGAAGGAGAGAAAAACAAGAAAACCTGCCTAAAAATCCTCCCAGTTTGTGTTAAAAAAAATCAATGAAATAACATAATGAATTAAGAATATAAGAAAGATTAAAGTTTCCTCAGGAGCAGCTGGAGAGTTCTGATAAGCCGAATCGAATTATTGGCTGTGAGACTTAATTCTAATTTCCTTTAATATTTAAAAGTGTAAAAGTGTCTTTATAAATTTCAATATGAGTTAAGAAAGGAACACTAAAAACAGAGAACAGAGTGGAAGACTAAATCTTGATTCCCATAATCTTGCTTTTTAATTGGTTATAACTTTAAATCCCGAAAAGATCATTTATAAGCTTTCATTCTCTATATTGAAATCTCCTCTATACTAATTCATTTGTTCTTCTCGGTTTCCTTTACGATTTAAAATAATCAAAACTTCTTCAACCATTTTTCTACCTTCCCTTTTCTTCAAGTCTACATTGAATTGTTTAAAAGAATGTTCCTAAGATCCGTTTTTAAAATTATTTAAAGACCTTTTTAAACAGAATAAAGTTCTAACGTCAAGCAAAATATATCCACCCAATTACACAAAATTCAATGAATTATTATAAAAAAAAAAGACGGAAACTATGAGCACTTACCGATTCTCTCGGCGAAAATAATTTGCAACGCTCTTGGTTATCTTCAGAACCTGGAAATCAAGAATAAAAAGAAATTAATAAGCGAATTATTTAATATTATTGTCAATCTCCTTAAGGGCATTATAATCATTCCCTCAATTTTAAATTCCCATATTTACAAAATATAAAAAGTCTCCCTTGTCTGACCTTTTCTAAAAATCTTCCTTTAAATTTCTTAACTTCAAAAATTCCCATTAAACATTATTTTATAAATGAAGAATCTCCTATTTTAGCTTAAATAATGTTCCCCGAATACCATATTTATTCAGGAGTTTTGCAACCTGCCGCCAGGATTTCCCATTCCGGTTGCTCTGTGTGAATAATTGAGCCTTCCTCCCATGAAATTGGGCTGTCCATCTGGCTTATTGCCGGGCGCCGTGCTATTTATCTAGAATAGAGCACGCTAATATTTGCACTAATTTGATTAAAAGCATTATAATGGCCCCAAACACGAGGCCCAGGTAAACGTCCAGAACAGAATTCCCCATTTTGTTTGGCTGCTGGCGCTGCGACGGCCCCAGGCCAACCGGAAGTTTAGCATGCGCAGCGGAAGCGAATGCACACAAACACGCACGCCCCACACACACACACACACACACAACAACACCCCCATGTGTGGCTGGGCAAATGGCAGGGGTTTTTATAAGAAACCCGAGCCTGGGCTGCTGCACATTTAACGCACCTTGCGTGCCCAAGGGTCCCCGCCCGGCTGGCGGAGCATCTTCTCTTGGCCTCTTTTTGGCGGAATCAGCAAGACGAAAAAATAAAGAAAACCGGGGGAAAAGGCAAAAGTTCAAATGCAACTGGCTGGCAGGCAGCTCAGCCATTTCCACCTGGCAAGGCAATAGCAAAAAGTTTGCCTGTTTGACTCGCCGTAGTTTTTCGGCACACAAAACATTTTTCTGGCGATTACAGACGGCCAACTGTAGCTGCGGGCCAGGCTTTCTTGCCGCCCTTATCGCTGGGAGTTAAGCGTTCGAACTGCTACGGTTCGGCTCGGATTACTTGGGGATTTGTCGCTGTCGTTGGTCAGTTAACGATTCGACCGCACCAAAGGCTTGCCTCCTCATTACAAAGGAAGAAAGCAAAGCGGCGGTGGAGTTGGCGGGAGTGGACCAACTTTATTTGTTTTTCGCGCTTAACGTCGAACTTTGGCCATCAACAAAACTTCAACTGCAACTGTGAACTGCGGACCTGCGGACTGCCAACGCAGTGCAGTCAAATTTGAACGGCCAGCGTCAAAGTTAAAAACTGACGTCTTCCACTTTTGCATATTTCAACGAGTTGGCAGCCTGGCAGACCGGCATCCCAGCAGTCAGGAAAAACTTTTTATACCTTGGCAACGCCAACCAGCCACCCTCCCGCCCACTTTGTCGTTTATCAGAGGCACCTTTTCCCGCACCTTCCCCTCTGCCGCTCTCAGCTGCCTCTTTCTTTTAAACACTTACTTAAGTAAATTTATGTTGTTTTTTCTGTGCGGTGTTGGCCCCCCCACCACCGCCCATCGGCCGGCTGCAAAATGTTGCATTTGATATGTTTTAGACAAGACCCGCCCCTGCGGGTCGGCTCCCTGCAAATGCATATTCCGGGGGGGGATTACGGGTCGATTGTGCCAAGCTGCCTGGTAAAAGTTAAAGTTTTGCTTTAACAAGATAACACCAGCATGAAAGTCGTTGTGGTGGGGAAGTTTTTTCTTTTTTTTGAGTGTTGGTTAGAAATTCGAAAGCGGCAAATGACAGGCGAAATGCAAAATTCGATTTTGAATTAAACTTTTTGGGGAAAATTGCATTTGCCAATTTTACAAGTCGGCGAATTGATAAAAATAAACTTTTTTAAATTTAAAGCGATTTAATTTGAAGAACAAATAACAATGCCAAGAGAAAAATTAATAATATTCTAATACTTATTTTGAACTGGTTAAAGAGTTTTAAAAAATATTTTAAGGCACGACTTTCTGTGATTCAGTTATTTGTATTTTAATAGAATTTAAATGAGAGTTTAATAAAATGTACAAATAAAATGTTTAGGGAAATATCTTTTCAGTCTTTTAATCGACTCCAACTAATGAAGATGGAACGATGAAATTTATAAGTTTGTATAATTAAATATATAGAGAAAAACCCGTAAAAACTTTGAAAAATTAATAATTCTTTCAGCTTCGAAATTTCTATTTTTAGCCACCAATATATTTTTAACAGCCTGAAGGCCTTTGTTGCTCTGGCTTTATATACATTGTACTTAAGAATTTAATTCTAAAATACAATTAAAATAAATAAAGAAATGAAATATTATTAATAAGCTATTTATTACAATTTCAATCAATCTGGAAGTCATTATTTGATTTATTTAAATTTTCTTCCCAGAAATTCAATATCATTTCTCAAAGAAATTGAAGCAGGAATTTCCTCTCCTTTAGGTCAATTAACTAATTCGGTTCCTTAAAATCTCAACTGCTAGTATAATATTGTAAAGAAGTCCCTTTGGATTTAAAGAAAGAAAAGACCTAAAGGAATTCCCGATGAAGAAACCATAAAACCCAAAGACTTCTGTTAGTCATTTCTTCTCTTTCCACCTTTTGGGGGAGTTTTTCTCTGCGCGTTTCTTAGGTTTCATTTGGCAAAAAGTCCACACAAAAACGCACAAAACCGTGGATGGTTCGCCAAACACGATCAGAGCGCTCATTGGGAAAAAAAGACGAAACAGCGGCGAAGTTGGGAATGGACGAAAAAATACCCGAAAAACTCCATGTAGAAAAAGCACTCGAATTTTTGTTGATTATGCGGCACAGACACGAACATTCGCCCTGCACCCGCCACCCCCTTGCAGTTGTTGTTGCAAAGTTACCAGATTTTTTTACCCCGCCTTCTGGTAAGCGCGTCATATGTCGGTGGGTCCCGGGCAGCGGGGACTTCAAATTCGGCGGGCTTGTTTTTATGCTTTGACGGTACTGTACTTTTTTTTGCTTGTTTATTTTTGGGTCATTGCGTATTGTTATTGTTTTGCAGCTATGCCGTTGTGCATATTTGCTGTGGAGCCGGCTGTCTGGCCGAAGGACTCGTTATTTGAAGACCCCTGCCCTGAACTTTGTTCATATTTTGTTTGCATTCGCGGCGGTTTTTTGCGGGCGACAGTGTTGCCACTTTTTTAACGGCCTCCCTCAAATAACTGTAATTGCTGCCATCGGGCTGGGGTGGTCGCCTTTGAGGACTCTCGAAATGACTGACAGTTTAGTGGCCATTAAATTGGTTGGCAAATGAACAAAACTCGGCTAATCGGAAAGGAACTTTAAATCAGTTTGACTTTGAGTCAAAGCTTTTTACGCACTTAAGGAATTTCAGCTAACAAACTTGTAGTTTAATGACTTTTAATTCAATTAACCGGCACCTGCTAGGGATCATCCGCTTCCCCTGGGAAAGAACTTTCCCTTCAACCATTTCAATCTTTCGGTTCGTTTTTGTTCGCCAAGTTCGCTTCTGCTGGCTGGTATTCCAATCATTTTTGACTGACTGATGCATAGCGAAATGCATTAAAAAGCTGCCAACAGTTGCCCAACCAGCTGGAAAAGTTTTATGCCCAGTTAAAAAAAACATTACTTAAGCTCAGCCAAGTTAGATGAGGGGCAGCGGCCTGGGCGCCATTATCAACATGTCAAGCTGCCAAAAGTGTAGGCAACAAGAAAAACAACTTAAATTGGTGAAGTTTAAGAACAAAAGGGAAATATGCAAAGGATTTAGGGATGAACGCTTCAATAGAGAAAACAAAACTGCACCACTAAAAGCTTAAATGCATTTGTGTTTTAATTACAAGATTAATAAAAGTTCAGTCCGGCGGATTGAAAAAAAATTCGAGAAAATATTGTGAAGGCTCTAAGGATCTAATCGAAGTTTGCTTGATTAGTTAAGAAATCCAAAAATAGCTTAATCTGTCATTGATTTCGAGCTAAGCAAATAAATAAAAAACCTCCACGAATCCTTCCTTATTTTTCCCTATGAAACTCCACAAAGTAAGAGCTTACATTCTGCCGATAAACCCAATTATCTCGGCTCGGGAAAAGAACAAGATATAAAAGGGGGAGCCTGCGAAAAAAGGGTATTCCCAACCGCAATTCATTCAGGAATCCCCAGCTCATATTCGTGGCATAAGCACGCACCCCCTGGTGACAAATAACACTAAATTAAAATTTTATTAGGGTCTTTATGGTGCGATGCTTTACACCTTCCGCTGGCCCCCATCTCCGCCGACAAATAACAAAGGGAAATGGAAATAAAGCCCAAGCCCCGCTCAGCGCACAAAGACACAAGACGCAAATAAAGAAAGCGGGAACAAAATAAAACCGAATATGTTTCAAATGTTGCCCAGTCAACGGCAGAATGCCCAGGGGCAGCAAACAAACAAACAAGGAACCCGGCAAAAAACAGAAGAGACAATAAAAAAACTGGAAGGGAATAAATGAGAACGAATTCCCCAAATTGATTAAAACTTCATAAATTTACATTTTTATCGCAGGGCAAACAAACGTCGGTTGACACATCCAGCAAACACAAACTTCCCCATGCACAACCCAGGCAACCACACACGCACACACTTATGAATATTTACACGTGTTTTGGCGCCGCAAAGCACACACACGGAATTTTTCTCTTTCTTTTACCCTGCAACTTGGGTGAGGGGATGAAGACCCTATGAACTGGCGGAGGACGAATAGTTTCCGAATTAGTAAGTTCATCGATTAGGGACTTCTTAAGAGGGGAAGGTTTATTTTTTTTAGCAGAAGATATTTGGATATTTTATATTTCATAATTCTACCGATTAGAAACTTTTTTAGAAAGAAAGATCTATTATTTTTTTTTTTTGGAAAAAATATTAAGATATTTTCTATATTATATTTCATTAATTGAATAGAATTTTACATCGATTTGAGACTTTAGAGAGAGAGAGAGAGTTCCATTCATGTTTAAAGATAAAATAGATTCTGGCAATTGGCAAAGAAATATTTAGAATTACTTTCTTTAGAGAGAAAGATCTATTCTTTTTTTGAAGACGATATTTAGTTATTTCATATGGTATCATTTCATTAATGGAATAGTCTCCTAATTGCCGCAACTGTCGACGTTTTTACTTCAATTTGAGACTTTAGAGAGGGAGTTATATTCCTGTATAAAGATCAAATAGATTCTGCAAAAAAAGCTTAGAAAAGTTGCGTATCACTTTCTAAACTATTTATAAAGTATTCTTCCAATTCTATCCAATTATTATGATATTTTAGATTAAATTTGTAGAAGATTTTTAGAATTGGCCAATTCACTTTATCTTATTCAATAATATTTCCCCTCTTTCTTCTCCTTAAAAAACTATTTATATCTGCTCTAAAGGGTATAAAATATTCGCTATTCCTGAGCTACAATTTCGCTTGTATTTCTTTGCATTCCTTCTTTTTTTCGCAACGGTGCGGGTGTTTCAATCCTGCTGATAATACAAGCAAACCCCTAAAAAAAAGTCACACCTGACTGGGCTAACTTTTGGCTGGTCTGGTGTGTGTGTGTGTGTGTTTGTTGCCGAAAAGCCAATAAGTGCTGGGCGGGGGGACGGGTGTTTAGGGCGCTTTTGGGTCCGCTGCTTGGCGCTCCCAAATGAGAAATAAAAGTAAATTCACATCATCACAAAATATTATTAAGCAATCAAGTTCTGTTTGCATACCACAGACCCGCCCCCCGTCCCCGCCCCCACTCCCGTTTACCAGGTAAATTTTGCCGCCACCTTTTGACGGCTCCCCTACCGAGTTTAAAATTCGCTCTGCTGTTCGCTTTTTTCCGCGGCTTCGTCGGTGGCAAATGTCGCCTGCCGCTTGATTGTTGCTGACAGCGCGGGACGCGATTGCCCGAACTGCTGGGCGCTTCTGTGTGCCTTCCCCCGGCTGGTTGATGAAGTGAAAGTGATTTAGTGGCATGTGTGGGCCTCGAAGAGAGAGGCGGGGAGGCAGGTGAACAAGGCGGCTTATTTGGGGTTGAGGCAGCCACGTGTGTGTGAAAGCGGCTGGGCGTTGGGGTGGAGTGCAAGGCAATGGGCCAATTAATTAGCCTCACAAAGGCACAATTGCAAGTAAAAAGCTTTGGGTATTTCATTAAAGCATTCATTCAAATGAAATGTACAAAATTAGCTAAAATTGCCCGCGGGGGAGGTAATTAAAAACACAAATCGGGCATAATATTTTCAAGGCTGCTTAGGGAAATAAAAATCATTAAATCTTTAAAATCTTTAAAATGGAAAAGATGGAAATTAAATTCCATAATTAAAGGAATCTTATTAGAGATCAAAGACTAGATGAGCAAACTCAAGAAAACCCCAAGATAATCTGAAAGTTTTTCCATGAAAAAAAATTCACGCAGTCTTTAATTTACTGCCCAAAAAACAGAGCCCATTTCATATAAAATTCCCTAACGTTCTCCCAAACAAAAAAAATACTTAAAATATCAAAAAAATAAAAAATAAATTACTAAAATATTTCATATTAATCTAGTTTTTAGCATGGAGCTTAGGGAACCAAAAGTTCTCAATATATAATAATTTAGTGGATTCTTTCAAAACTCTGAAAATATAAAACCGAAAGAAAATAAATCACACAAATTTGTTTTTCCTTAAAAACCTTTGAATTTTGAATATTTCCCATTGCAATTTTCGAGATTTTCCCTTTGCTAATTGACGGTTTTATTGATGATTATTTAGCATTTTTGTGTGCGGCAAAGGAAACTAAGAGAGACAAAAGAAGACACAGCTTGCCGCAAATTGATTGTTTATTGCTGCCGCATTAACACACAGCCAAACACACGAGCCCACAGCAGCTGACAGGCACACACACGTAAAGTTGTTAGACGCCGTCACATGGGGCGTATGCGTAACGTTTCGAGTGGCCCGCAAATAACACAATAGTCCGGCACACACATGACAATTATGATACATGGAACCGTAGAGTGTTGCACGCTCCTTGGTGGGGAACAACTGGGCAGAGCGTAATTGCCCATGGTCAGCCCAGGAAGAGAGAGAAAAGCAAGCCCCTGGCAATTGCACCAAAAAGTCTGTGTGTGTGTGAGTGTGTGTGTGTGTTTTTTGTGTGCCTTATTTATGACTGGGCAACACATTACTCAGACCATAATTTTAATGCGAGCAAGCGGCAGAAAACTAAACAAGCCGACACAGAAAGCGCGACAGGAGCTGCCTCGCCTCGCTTTGCCCCGCTTGGCAGTCGTAAAAAGCAAAAGTGTAACATGGCCAGGATGGCAGGAGCAGCGGTTGGACTCTGTCAATGTGCTTAGCAGGAGTGGGGAGCCATAAATTTATGTGGCCATTAGCGGCGGCGGAACTCAACGCACTTAACTGTTTGCGCTCGGCTCGGTTGTTTATTCGGTTATATTTCGCCGCTCATCGATTTATGATGCCGGCTCGTCATTAAGGCCCCCGCCGAATGCAACTGGTGGGGCTGCCATATTTAAAGAGGCCCCGGCACTCACTTAAGTGATAATCATCATTTCCATTGCTGCAAGCCGAGTTAACAAGGGCGTACGATTTTTTTCCCTCTGCCTTGCCTACGTGTGCTGCTGGTGTTTTATCAGAGTTTGTTTTACTTCCGACAGCGGAACCAGAAACGGAAATTTCTCATTTCAGTACATTTCCGGCCCACACACACGCACACGAGGCTGAGTATGCAGAGCAGGCCAAGGGGGCAGCTGGGCAAACGCTCCACTGCCAGTCGAGGGGGTCAGGTTTTAAATAAACCTCGAGACCGTGGCCCTCCTCATCGAAATGAAAAATAAACAAAGAGCTGTGTGTGTGGCCTGAAATCAAAAGGCTGCATTAAACAATAAATGGGGTGAGAGAGCGGGACAGATCCCTCCACAGGAATGTCCTTTTGTCTGTCAATCCTTTTCTCTTTGTACATTGCTGTGATTTGTAGCGGGACATACAAGTAAAAATGCTAAACAGTCGGCAATTTGCTTTGAACTTTGCAACTTAACATCAAACAAAAAGAAACGCTTAAAAATATGGAAAGATTTAAAAACTTTAAAGCAGAAGACGCACGTAAATTTAATCAAATTAAACCACAAGATTTGAGACAAGACAATTGAGAGGTAAAGTTTTTTTTCAATCATTAAATATTCCCCAGCAAAGTTCGAAAAATTATGGAAAGATTAAAAAACTTTAAAGCAGAAGACAAAGGCAAATTTGAGCAAATTGATCCCCCAGATTTTAGACAAGACAATTCAGGGGTAAATTTCTTCTTTCAAACATTAAACATTTTCTAGCAAAGATCGAAAAAAAATGGAAAGATTGAAAAACATTAAAGCAGAAGTTAAACGTCAATTTAATCAAATTAATTCACAAGATTTAAGGCAAAACAATTCAGAGGTAAAAGTCTTCTTTCAATCATTAATAAATTTCAGAGCAAAGATCGAAAAATTATGGAGAGATTGAAAAACTTTAAAGCAGAAGACAAACGCAAAAATTAAATTAATCCACATGGTTTTAATTGAAACAATTAAAAGCTAAAGTCTTCTTTCAATCATTATTAAATTTATTAAAACAACTCACATTTTAGGTAAAACAATTCAGAGGTGAATTCTTCTTTCAATCATAAAACATTTTCTAGCAAAGATCGAAAAATTACGAAAAGATTCAAAAACTTTAAAGCAGAAGAAGACAAACGCAAATTTGAGCAAAATGATCCCCCAGATTTTAGACAAGACAATTCAGAGATAAAGTCTTCTTTCAATCATTAAAAATTCCTTAACAAAGATCAGAATTCATTATAAATATTCATAATGTAGGTAAAGAATTCTTAATGATCACACAGGACCCTAAAAGTGTTTAATAAATTAGTTTTACAATCCCCCCATGAACGATTTAGGATTTAGCATAATAAATTTAATTATTTTATCAAGTCTCTATTTAATTTTCTTTTCATACTTTGATGACAATGAAATTTCTATACAACCAATCTACATTCTCTTAAGAATTCTTATATTTTCTTTTTTCCAACTCCTAATTAAGTTCTTCTACCAAAATTTCGCTCCTTTTCTCTCTCCCAGGCGACCCTAAACCCTGCGCCCCCATTTTGACCCCATTAAGTGCGATTTTCAAATTAATTAATGAATAAGAAAAATACGAAAAGAACTAGAATCGCAGGCCAACTTGGCATACACAGCGAATTGGCAGGTGAAAGGAATGCCAACCTTCGATTTCGGGCTAATTTCGACCCCCAAACTTGTCGTCAGTTCCCTGGCCCCCGCCGGCTTCGTCGTCACCTAACTCTTTTCCCTTTTCAGGCGGCTCGTTTGTTAGCGAGAATTTCCACTTGAGTGAACTTTTCACGTACAAATTCAATTTGCATATTTTGTCACAAACGCCAACAACGCGCGCAGAAGGAGGCAAAAAAAATCCCTAAAATCTGCCCACGGCACAGGGAAACGGTCGGTGGATGGGAAAGGGTGACAGAGGGAGGGGAATGGAAACGGCCTGCTTCTAATTACGAAAATTCATTGAAATCAAAAGTGTCGACTTTCGCGGGGCCAAAGGAACTCGCGGTACAAATTGGGCGGCAATCGGCTTTGTCGCTTGAGCTGTCTGAGCTCCGCGGTCCGCAGGTCCGCGAGTCCGCAGGTCCGCACTTATTGACACTTGACCAAACGGCCATGCCGGCCGAATGGTAATTTCTATTAAAAACTTTACACCAAATTTTCCTTTTTTTTCAAATTTTTGTTTTCTTTTTTCTCGGTCCAAACGAACGTAAAAAAAATTCTCTTTTTGTTCGGAATTTTGGGTCATTTCGTTTGAAGCTGTGGAAGTGCTCAGTAAAAGTTTTCGATTTTGCCGCTTACAAATTGGCATTAATTAATTTCTTATGTTTTTTTTTCGTACTCCATGGCCAGGGTTTTTGGTCCGATTTTAGCCGACGAAATTGCAATTTTTTAATTAAAACTTATCCCAAAGAAAAAAGGCCTCGAAAAGCGATTAACCCACTTATTAAACGCCAAGAAAGTCTTTATTGAAATATGGTTTTGGTAATCTCTTGACCTCATAATTTTCTATCCTTCGATAGTAAATTTCTTAATTGAAATACACGCGCAATGCCTCTTGCCATGGACGATGTCTCATTCATTTCGATGTGATTAAAAAAAGAAACGTGAAAAAATTCCAGCTAAAAGAGTTGGCGAAAGGGTAAGAGGGGGAAATTCATTTCATGAAAAGGTAAAATTATTTTTCTCATCAAATTTATGCCCAAACCCCAGCCTGGCATTTGCCAACCAAAGCAAGTCATATTAATAATTCCTTTTCATAATTTTTAATATAAAAAAAAGGAATTTCGCGCGTGCTTCTTCCATGTTGCTCTTTTTTGTTGTATCTCATCCGACTCCTCCCCGCCCCCACCCCACCCACAGTAATAAGCAAACCCGAGAGGCCGCAATGGCCTTGTGCCTAATATGAATTTTATGCCCGTGGAGCACTGAGCAGCGACTGGGCGTCGAGGGGCGGGACGAACCACATTTCGGTCATACGGCTTACCAGGTTGGGCATCCCTTTTTTTGGTCCGCTCTGCGTGGGGCTTTTCCATAACTAGTAACCGAGTGAGGGCATTAAAATTTTTAATACGATTCCCGGCCCCCATCGAAAACAAGAGGCGGAGAGAAAAAAGTACAGTCGCAAGGTAGCGAGTAATAAAAAATGCATAAATTTAAAACACAAGGATTAAAAGGACGACCGCAAATAACTGAATGATATTAAATCTTTCAGAAAAAAAAAATATCATAATTATAACACGAAATAGAAATTTACTCAATTTTATTTTAATTCGGAAAAAGTCAAAAAGATGAGATAAACTGCAATTTTTATAGGCGAAGCGGGGAGCTTGGCTTTTTGGGGGGAAATTTAAGGCAGTCTTGTGAAAAGAGCTAGAAAGGTTATCAATAATAAACTTCTAGTACGTTTCTAAATTTTTAAGGAAGGTATTTACCTTAAAGTAAACAAAGAAAGTCTGAAATCAACATTCAGTAACTTTTTTAAATATTTTTTTAGAGTCCGAAAAATTTATATTCTTGCACTTGCGATTTCGTTATTATAAGGATCTGATATCTGTACAAAATTTAGGCTCATACAGCAGCTGTTATATAGAATTGTTCCTGAGGCTTTGTGGCGATTTAAATTCATCTATGTTATTCTTTCTAAACCAAGTGTTATTGGCTTTAAAGATTCCCACCTCCAAAGTCCGCCCACGTCTTAGAACTTAAAACCCTACAAACTTCCTCGAATATTTTTACGATTTCGCTATTATTAATCTGATATCTGTACAAAATTTAGACTATTACAGTGGCTGCTTTATGGAACTGTTTCTGAGGTTTCGTGGCGATTTTATCCGATTTATTCTTTCTAAGCCAAATAAAGTTTTCCTCCTCCAAACTACAACTTAAAATTCTTACAACCTTCCTTAAATATTTTTCCAGACCCCAAAAATTTATTTACTTTGTCATAATTCAGTACTAAATTCTCTAAAACATTTAGGCCACTTCAGTGTTCCTCAGATTTTGTGTCGATTTTGGCCCACTTCCCATCTGAACCACTTCATCCTTTCTAGGTTTTAAATGTTCCCACCTCCCAGCGAAGGACGACCCCGTTCACTCTTTTTTTTTTTGGGTTGCCAGCTGCTGTAGATTTATATGAAAAACTTACAAGACCCCAACGAGAAAGAAAAACCAACGCAGTTTTCCAATTTGCTGCGCCCACCTTGGCGCTGTTTGTTTTCCTGGCTCTTGGCAGTGCGAAACGTGTGTTTTAGTGGCTCGGCATTAGCATGTCGGCTGGCTATAATGCCGGGTCGGCCGTTGGGGAATGCAGTAAAATCTGAGCGACAAACAAAAAGCCAAATATCACACATTTTTAAGGCTTTTCCTAGCTCCAAATTTATGAGCGCAAAACATGTGGTTTTCATATATTCCAGCGATGCCAACTGGCAGCAAAGGCGGCCAGGTGACAGTTTCGGGTGATTTATTAAGCACAAAAGAATGCGGAAAAAGAAAAAAGCAAAAAATTCAAAAAACTTATTAAAATGTTTTACTAAAAACAGAAAACCAGGAATTAAACGAGAATCTCTCTTAGTTTCAGATAGGATTCGAATTGAGGATCTTATGCAAAAAAGTCTCTTTGAAATTAATATAAAAAGTCCTTCCAAGAATATATTTTCCACTATGAAATATATAAAATTTTGAAGAAGTCTATCGAACAAAAAAATCACAGAATTAAGGAAAGATTTTGAAGGTTCGGAGTGTAAAAATTTGAATTTAAATAACCTTAAAATAACCTTTAAAAAGATTTCCTTAAGATTTGAATCTAAACAACCTCGAAATAGCCTTTGATTTTCAATAAATATTAGAGTTTTGTAGACGGCAGCGAACTCTGATTTCTTCTTTAAGAAGAAACATTTTAGTAATCCGATGTTAGAGATTTTAAAGACTTTTCTGAATTTAATAAAATTATTCCTTGAGAAAAGTTCTTGAAAATAACCAAATAAAGATCTTCAAATGACCTTAGAAGAGTCAGAGACTCGGCATCTCCTTATGTCATTGCCTTTCATCAATAAAAAACATCGACCCTCCGGGACGACCCAGAGGAGTCAAATTGCCAGTGCATTGTCCTTTTTATTCGCTCATTCACTTCCCCATTGGCATTTGAGATCCAAATACAATGCAGGCCGTATTATTTATAGTTGTATTTTGTGGTCCGACAGCCCCAAATGTTTGCAACTTATCAGTGAATTGTTGGCTTCCCTTTCCATCTCCCACGCTCTTGTGGCGCTTTGTCTGTGCCGTCCGACTGTCAGTGGGGCCTTTGTGCACCGCAAACATGCCACAAAATTCAAATTCAATACGATTTTCATACAATTTCCATTCACCCAGTCAGAGAGAAGAGAACACGAAGGCCCCAGCCAGCATTCATCCCCAAGCGAACCCAAGTTTGGCCCACAAACACTTTGGCGTTGATTGAGTAAAAGTGAATCGTTCCTTTGTGAGAGATTCCCCGGCTTCCTTTGTTAATTCTATATAGAGTATAGGCGTTGATTTATTGCTCTGCTGTTTTGTTTATGTCACCAGTTGAACTCTGCATTCGAGAGAAGTCAACAGAAAGTCATTAGTAACTGCACGGCTGAGCTGGCAATTAATAGATGAATTTACATCGCTTAGGATTTGAAAGCCAAGCTAAATAAATTTTGGATTAATGTGAACATTTTGCAAATCATTTTAAATATATTTTTCGCCATTAAAAGAGAAATTGTTGCCATAAATTATTTCTTGATGCCCTTGAAAAATTTGCAGAGTAAGTGAAATAAGAAAACTTTTTCTTATTAATTCTCTAATAAGTTTTTCATACGAACTTTGCCAGACTTCTCAGCTCTTGGACTTTTTATAAATATAATAAAATCGGTTTTTTTATGACACGCTCCGGACTTTTTTCCCCCATTAGAGTTACTTACTCTCGCGGACTTTTACTAATGCCCCAGCCATTACCGGCTCATTTGTCTTAGTTTTCAACGCAACGGCAACTCTTTTCGCGCTTGGCCACTTTGACATTAGTTTCGTTCACGGTGCGGGGAGGGCAGTGGAAAAGTTGACCGCATCTATAAAGCGAAGAAGAAACGAGAAAAGTCGATGCGCAATTCAAGTTTATAGCCTCCCAGCAGTAAAACTTTGCCACACATGACTTTTGTACAGGGCATTTTTTCTTTACCACCAAAAACAAAAAAACTTTTCAGCTTCGTGTTTCCCTTTTTTTTCGGTTGCTAAGAGTTTTGCTATTATAGCCATGATAATGCAGTTTCATAAGCATCGAGACTGTCTGAAGAGAGATTTCAATATAAAAAACTCGTTAGGCTCGAGTGTGGCCCGGCCCACACCTCGGGACTGAAAAGCTTTTATCATTGACACCCCAGCGAGATGAAAATTCCATTGAAAAATATCTAGGCGCAAATCCATAAAGCGCCCACTTCAATTATGCGCACATTACAAGCTAATAATATAAACTAAAGGATAACAGGCGGGATAAGCAAATAAAATGGCAAAGAGGGCGACATTGCCAGGCAATGCCACTCGAAAGGAAAATTGCCCGAGCAACCGAGCTGATCCTGGGCGGCTTTAACCCTCACACACACACACACTCGGCTTGTAATTCAATGCGCGGCACACACACGCCAGGAGAAAAGACTGAATTTAAGCTCTTTTCAAATACACACGCCTAAAAGCGCGCCCACCCGTCTAACGCGTTTATGTTGGAAACGTGATATAATAAAAAAAAAGTCCTACTCACCGAAAATCCTCCACATGCCGAAAAAAATCCCGAGCTCTCGTTCATTCTTCTATCGATACCGACGAGTGAATCCTTAGCCAAGCGGCATGTTTTTTGTCATTGAATTTTTTTGTATTGTGTCAGCCCAGCGGCGAACCCTTCTCCTGGGCGGCCGGGCCATAAAATTCTCTAAAATATTACTCATACGCCAAGTGGGCGCGCGGGTCAGCAAATCAAGTCGTGATGGGCACAAGCGATGAAAGCCGATTGGGGGGGTGGAGCCCGGCGAATTCCTTTACACCCTTGATATTTTGCAGGCGCTTCTTTTTTAAATTGAATTGAAATTCGATGGCACTTAGCTGACTGGCTGGCGCGCCGACCGTCGAGCTGCCATCATCATCCACCGTATTAGGCGCGCATTTTCGAGTGCCTTTTCAAGGATAAACGTAAATTTTATTAGTTTTCTCTTTTGACTTGAGGGCGGCTGCTCCGGCGCTGCCTCAGCTCCTGCCGCTCCTTCCTTTGCATTAGCCAAAATTAGTTAGGCGGGCGCGATGCGCACAGAAACTCAATGGTTATTTGATTTGTGTCGATGTGTTGGCATGTGAAGGTTGCGCCTTCGGCGATTTTTATGTTCGGCCAACATTTTCTTCTCTTTCTATTTAAAGGTTGGCAGTTAAAAATTGCAGCTCGTCCAGCTTTTAAATTCTAACGAAAGTATAGACTTTTCTGCGTTTCTTTTTATGGGAATTTTTTATAATTTCCGGTGTCCGCAAATAAATTGATTCTTAACCTAGAAAATAAAAGATTCAGGAAATTAAATAATATTAAAATCTGCCATGAAATTTAAGGATTAAGCCTAGAAAACCTTTTCATATATGGGCAATATCAAAGGTTAAGCTCATTTAATTTAAATCGTTTTTGCTTTCCACTTTTATGAGACCTTTCCACTTCCTGGCAGGACTTCAGCCAGAAATCACACTGACAGCGAGAGTTGCGGAACAGGCGAAATTAATATAATTTGACATTCGAGCTTGTCAAATTAAAATGAAACTTTTTCTTAAAAGCGACTCTCAAATATGCGACGCGCTTCATTAAATGAGTTAGACTCGCAACGGGTCACCCGACCAGTAGGGCATTTAATTTTTAATGAACGCCTCGCTCCCCCCCAACGCCTGAGTGACAATATTGCGTGTCAGAAAATCTGAATGCCTGACGTTAATTGGACAGTCGATTTGCTACAACGAAATCCAGTTGGCAATTCAACGTTGGCACATTTGCTGAATCCTCCAATCCTGCCAATAGACAAACTCACGCTCTCTATATTTAAATGAGAATAAGCAGCTTGTCAACTAAAGAAAATGGCCAAGCGCACTGCAAATACGGCAATCCACATCCGAGTTTCCCCAGCAACTTAGAGGAAGGAAAGTAAACACACACTCACTACCCAATTACATTTTGCGGACATTTTGGCAGTACAATTGAAAATTTATTGCGTACACGCTGGCAAGCAAGTTTAGCCAGGTGTTAGCCAGGAGCTGTGAAGATTAGGAAAGCAAAATAAACGAAGTGAAATGGCCAAGCGGGGGACTTTCCAGCAAAGGATTTCGCAGAGAACTCCCCAGATCCTGCTGATTAGAAGCCCGTGCATAAATTTATAGATCGGGGCGGGGCCCTCGCACATGTCATTTGAAATTAAGATTTATTTCCGCTGCGACCGCGCAATTTCGCGCTGACTGAGAACTGAAAACGCAGCTGCAAATTGAATATTTGCACGGCGGGGGCAAGGGACAAACAAAGCTCACAGCTGGAGGAGTTCACAGGGAATTCCCATGGCCAGGCCACCCATTCATTTCGGGGACTTTACAATCTCCTCGCTGCCTATTGTTCGGAGATAGTCAAAGACTTTCGGCTCATTATAGTTAACCGCACATTAATGAAATTTCCAGGGCCCAGATAGTCAGGCAGTCTCAAATTTATGTGCCTCAAGATGTACAGTTGGCATATGTGAACGCGTGTGTGTGTGATAAGGATATTGAGGGAATTGGCCCGACGTCTCCTTGGCTGATGCCAGCGACTCTGACGCTGATTGATTTGAATAAACGCGGGCATATTTATCAAATTAGCCCCAAGCATTTCACACACACACACAGTTCGTGGCTCCACTGAGAGCAAAGTGTCATCAACTAATCAAGCAGCCTTTGCAAGTGGGAAGGCGAAAATGAAGATGAATCTTTTGTGGTCAACGCAAACATAAATTTTGAATGAGTTCACTGCTTCCGTTGAAATTTCCTTGCCATCCACAAGAGCAGCGTGTGGTGGCAGCGGGGGGTCAAAATAATAATAAATAGGCGCATCAAATTGATAAAATGATAGCGAGAAGGGTCTGATTTTGATTTAAATGCTTTCGCATAAATCAATAAACAAAATGAATAAATATTACAATGAGTGTCCAGTCGGCCAGTCCTGTTCACGCTAATGGACACCCAGCGAACAAAGGGCTGCCAGTTTGTGGCCTTTTGTTTAGCCAAGAGTTGAATACGGCCAGCCTCAAAGGGGCTAAGACGACCGAGTTATGCATCTGACACAATTTTAATATTTGCCCAGGGCGTTGATGGTTTTTATGAATTTTCCAGGGTTTTTTTTTTTTATTAAAAAGTTAGATAAATATTAAGCATGCCAAGGGTTAAGCGGTCAAGGGTGATGGCTCCGTCAGCGTCATAATTTTTAATAATTTTCTTATTTATTTCTCTTGCCAGTTTTCGCCCACAAACGACGGGCAATAAACGAAAAGGAACACGGAAAAGGAACCCAATTTCTGCTGAAGCCACCGGGCGGTCGGTTGTGGGTCCGTTCGGCAGATAATATATTTTCATTAAAAACATATAATTTAATGGTTTTCGGTGTTAAGTAAAAAGTCGTATACAAATAATTAATAACAAGCCTTAAAAAAATAATATTTCTCCTCAGTTTGTTGGGTAGAAAAAAAGACAAAGTTTTAGAAGCAAAGTTGGGTACACAAATTTAATGTCCCTTGGTAGCCCCAGCAATCTTTCCTTTAGATAATCATTGAGACTGAGAGCAAAGATGAAAGAGTAAAGTTAGAGAGAGTAAAGGTATTTTACCACTGCCAGACTTCTTTTTTCAGGCTTATCCCTTGCCAAGGATCAGCCAACCTAAAGCTTGTGAATAAAGCCTAATAAAAAAGTTGCCAATCCGCGCTTCACTTTCCATTTAATTGAGGTTAATTAACCAAGCCAAGAAGTAGTATTATTTTACCCTTTGCAAGGGTATAAAACCCTCATCATTGACGCTTAAATAGTTCAGCCGCAAAAGGGTATAAAATCGGTCAAAAACCAAACAGTTCTCGCGTTCGAGAAGAGTAAGTCGTGGTTTTTATTGTCACTAAAGGTTTTTAGCATTTGCGTTATAAAACAAAAAAAAAACACCAATCAAAAAAGAATCATATAGGTAAAAAAAGTTTACCGATTCATTTCGAAAGTGCAAAAAACATAAACTTCGAAAATCCAAGTCTAAATTATTATTAAATGCTCCGCTTAAAAGAAAACCAACCCACACCGTGAAATTCTCACCCTAATTGATTGCTTCCTTCCACCCATTTTCACTAAATGGGAGCTCAAAATTTATGAGACATTCCTTTGAATGAAATCGCACAAATTACGGAAAGAAACCAATAGAAACGCCTCCTAGAATTAATCGAGAACTGGCGATATTTAAAAATCCCAGTTGCTCGTTTTATTCCGAGTGGAAATTTATGATTTTTGGCCATGAGAATTGCACGAAATGCACAAATAGGGAATTTAACATTAAAATTTATTATTTGGCCGGCGACATTCTTGAACTGTTTGGCCCATAAATTCGCCACGGGGCGGGGGGAGATACGAAGCAAACATTTGGCCATTGTTATTGACAATTTGTTGTCAGTTCCTAGTTAGCGCGGCGGGGCGGATGGCTTATAAAATACATACTTCGTCTCATTATTGGCATCAGGCTGTCAGCCACTAAACTCGGGCAAACATATTTGAAATATTTTCGATTCAATTGCAAACATTTGCCGCCACGGCTGCTGCCTTGGCTGCCTTGATTGCTGCGACTGCCGCCGGCATTGCCGCTGCTGCTTGTCCTGCTATTGGGCAAAAATCAATTGAATTGCCATTTCATATGAAATGGTCATTTGTCAATGGACAATACAATACGCCATGGGGGGTGGCGGCCGCCTGTTGTGGGTGTCATTGTGGGGGATTGTTGTGGTCAGTCAAATGGTCGCATAAATATGTCGTCCACTTGTCGCTAAATTGTTGGTCGTTATTAAATTTCCGCTGCGTTGAGTTCTCATTTCCGCTGCGTTGGCCATTGCAGCTGGCGGATGTTGCCATAGATATAGAGCACACAGTTCCATGGACCAGTTATCCCGATACCGATGCCATTTGCTGCTTTTGGCCATTGAATCTGCCAATAAACAATGCTGGTCACAGGCAGCAAAAGGGCAACCAGGACACAATGAATGTCCCCCAGTTTGATGGCAGTGGTTGTGGCTAAGTGGCCCGACCATATTGTGGTCCTTACCCCGGCCACCGCCACACATGTTGTATGCGTAATATTCGAATATTATTATTATTACCCGTTCGTTTTGTTTTATTGAATTACATTTTTCATTGTTTGAATCCAAAAGCAATTGAATTTTTGGCTTTTTAGCGAATTGAAACTAATTGAAAATCAGGCAGGCCCCCTGCCTCCTCCCCAATCTCCCCCTCACCAACCAAACTTACATCATAAATTTCAATAAAAGCATTTTTGGTATTTCGCTAAATTGTTCGTTACTTCGTATCCCCATTTCATGATACTTTTCATACCCTTCAACCATAAACACGCTAAAACAAAGTGCATAAGTTGTGCTTGTGTTTTTGGAATAGAATTGAAGCATCCTTCAAGAATTAGGGAGAGGATATCGGCTAAGCAGATGCGACGGTGAAATATTTGTTATTTTGAAAAAGCTTGGAAAGAAATTTACCCTATTTCTGGATAGGGTAATTTCTTCTCTGAATTCAACCAATTCTAGGAAGAGATGGACAAACCGAAAGACCGTATGGAATATTTAGCAGTTCCTTTTAAGCTGTTTGTTTAACGGTTACCGCGCAAAACAAATGTACCCCTTACCCTTATTAAAGAAACAAAGTAAAAAGAGGTAAAAACACATTAAGCTACTTTAAAATATCCCCCACTTTCTCAAATAATGCGCAGTGTCTTTTTCTGTGACCTTATTTCCAAGAAATCGAATTAAGAAAAGGGTATCTAATTATCGTTATACTTTTGCCAGAACTGTACAAGTTTTTGTGTTGGTTTTTTGGTTGTTGGTAAGGGGATTTTTATTGGCCTTATGTATACGCCGCATAGCGACCTCGTTTATTGTTTCGGGCGAATTCGGGTTGGTCGGTGGATTCGTCAACATAACTTTCCATTATGCTGGTTATTATTTTTTCGTTATTTTCGCTCTCGCTTCGCTTTTTGCTGGGCTATTGAATTTCGGGTGTTTAGTTTTTTGGCCTTTATTTAATTTGCAATGTTTTGGTATTTATGATTATTGTTATTTCGGTCGCACCAAACAAAAAGCAGAAAAATTCCCCCAAAAAATTATGACATCAATTTAATGGAATTTTAAGAACAAACTAAAACCAGCTCCTCCCCAAAGTTGAGTCCTAAGTCAAATCAGCAATCTTTCAAGAACACTGCACCCAATCGCCTGGAGCAGAAGATGAACTTCCCCCTCGAAATTCATTGGGCCTTGTAAACGTGGCCAGGGAGTTTGGGGGAAGGGTATTTCTATTCATGCACTCTTTTGTCTGGGCTCGGTGAAAATTTGAACAATTTTTCATTAAATCATTTGCCAGCATGATGAGAATGAAGCGGAAGTTTCTCATCAGCGTCTAGCACACATGACAGCTCCCATGCCCACCGCCTTTTGGCGCTTTCAACTTTGCCCGGCTAAATTATCAACTTGACATTCTTTATGAGCCAGTAATTTGCCCAGTTGGCAGCTGCTTCTGCCAGATAACAAGGCAAAGTAGAAGCCAAGATTTTGCCTGCACGATTATGGGGGATTTTTTTTAAGGAATTAAGTTATGCGGATTTGCAGCAGAATTATGCCTGGCGATTAATTCAATTTAAATGGGAAGGGAGATGGGAAAACAATAAAACCACAGAATTGAATTATATAATCGTTGAAAGTAATTAAAAGATTCAGCCCACACACAAGGGAACATCCTGTTCACATGGCCATTGAATTGCGTCTTCAACTTGGTCTAAGCCAGAAAGTAAATTTCCATTATTTACTTTAATTTTCAACTCACATTGCAGACGACGACGACGACGACCAGACCAAGCCGGCCAATTCGACAGAGCCGCCCACAGGAATTAGCATAACAAAAGGCGTTGATGCCGGCGCTGCTGCAGCACAAGGCAAACATTGCTAAGTCGATTCTTAATTTTCAATTAAAATCCAATTTGTTCGGCAAAAACGCAAGCTGAATGAATTATAACTTGCCAAAGGATTTCCCCCCACACAGCCAATCCCCATTTACGATATATCTCTATTTTTTTTAAGCACAAATCCATTGTCAACTGCAGCTGGCAGATAAAACGTGAGGGCCTCTCGTGCCCATTGAATTGTGAGAGCCTTTCAATTTCCCAAATTGAAGGCTTCCTAGGCGATGGACAGAAGGTCAAAACAAAGGCAGTATTATTCCTTTTATTGATGAAATTTTGAGGAACCTGGCAAAATAACTTAAAATTTTGGTGAAGTGTTTTAGTTGTGTGAATTCCACTATTCGATTTCCTAACTCTGCCTGAGTCGCTGGTCGTGCTGCTCGTAGAAACCATCGACGTCCAGGCTCTGCGCCAATTTCCGAAACAAAGGATCTTTGGTCTCATGCAAGGCCACCAGGAATTCCGTGACCTCAACGCGAAAATCCTCATCCAAGTCCTTCAACTCATCGCTCATATTCTTACACGACCAGCGGAATTCCTCCAGCAAATGACCCACCGCAGCCTCAGAGGCCTTATGGCTTTTATCGTGGAAGATGTTGGCCAACCGTAGGAACCTCTGCTGGACGCTCTCCAGCAGGAAGATAATTTTGCAGACTAACAGGAAATGCTTCTTGCAACTAACTCCCAGTTCGGTGTTGAAAACTCCCCGCTGGATGGCATCCAAATAAGCGGCATGAGCAACCAAAAACTCGTCGATATGTTTGAGGCTGGCAAACGAAGACTGGAAGTGGTCGAAGGCCCGGCCCACCACGTCGGTTTGAAGGAACTCAATCACTTTGGAGATAAACTGAATCATGGGAGTCAGCAGATTGCAAATCGAAGCCCGCACCTGGTTGACCTCCCTGAAGTCGAGATTGATGCGCTCCCCGAAATACGATTGCTGCCGGCAAATGCGCTCGTAGAGTACATAAGCCGTCCGATGGATGGGCAGAGTGCCTGTGAAAATCTCAGCGTAGTCCACGAGGAAGCCCTCCAGGATATGCTGCCAGGGGGGCTCGAGTTTCCAGGTAAGCAAAAATCGCGCCCAGCACGAGGAGCCGTCTTTGCTCTCGTTTGTGCAGACCAGGAGGCGTCTGTTGTCCTCGTCGAGGATGCTCTCGAGCATATAATTGAGCTGTGGTTCGTCGTAGAACCGCACGGGCTGATCCAGGACGGGTTCCATCAGCTCCATCAGCGTGCGAAAGAAGTTCCTGTCACAGAAGAGCAAATACTTGCGCAGCGACTCGATTTCTTGCATCAAAGGCTTCACGAGTTGAAGTTCCTTGAAGAGGCTTCCGGAAATGTCCTCCTGCCAGGAACCGAAAAGGCTTTGAAGCTCTTGATCGTCTCCCTCCGCAAAGAACATTTCGCCTGCTTTTTTCAGCGCGGCCAGCAGCTCCTCGGCTGTGGTTGGTGTCTTGCAATCAAATTTCCGCACTTGCCTTGAAAAATAATGAGCTTTTCCCACACTGAGCATTTGTTGGATCTTTGCAGAGTCTAAAAACGGCGGCAGAAACTCCGTTCTCAAAACAAAACTCTGCTGCCAACGGTTCAAGTTGTTCTCGACAATGAAGAACCCCTCTGACTTCGAGGGAAGTTGGCCGCTTAGCATCCACAGGCTAATCAACTGCCACAAAGGTTCACAGGCCAAGTTCATCCAGCGGAGCAACAATTTTTCGTAGGGTTCATAGCCGTGGCCCAGTTCAGAGTAGAGTTTGGTTAGAAGTTCTACGTCGTTTTTGGTGTCCTCGGCTGAAAGGAATTTCGTCACTCTCAACAGCCATTTGAACTTTAATTGATAGCAGCGGGTTCGCCTCATCAAGCCTAGTAAGCTTTCGCTTTTGGTTTTGTGGCTCTCAGTCGTCGCGGAGTAAAACAAATAAAGTTCCTCGAGCTCAACGCCCAGCGCTGTGGACAGGACAATCCCCGATTTTCCTATGTCACTCAGCTTGATCTGCTGGCGCTGCAACTGGCGGCAGTAGAATCCCAAGTTGCCCAAAGCCAAGTGCAAGTAGTTCTCATCGAAGGAGCACCTCTCCTGGGGCGAGCGGAGCGTCAGCCGAGAGGTTCGGGGGCAGCGAACCAACTTTTCGCCTTCATAACCGATCATGGACCGCAAACAGCCACTCTGCTGGTCCGCAGACATAGCCACGCTGGCCTTCTTGTGGCTCAGGAGCTCGTAAATGATCCTCTCTCTTTCCATAAGCAAATCAGTGATGTTAATCTTACTCACTTCGATGAGCCAGTCCTGGAAGCAGGACAGATTCTGTAATTTGGAGCGTATTTCTTGCAATCGCTTCAGCAGACTAAGAGTGAAGGCGGACAAATCGAAATCGGACTGTAGGGCGGTTTGGTGGAGAGCTTCCTGGAAGTCCTGCAGTTGATTGGACAAGGCATTGTTGTCGGCCGTAATCGAAACAGCGCCCAATTTCATAAGGTTCATGAGGCTCTTGGAACCTGCAATGGTGTTCTTTTGGAAATGCAACATGTGCTTGGGGATTCTGGTCGCCAGATCGTACGAAATAAGCTCCTCTGAGTGATACGAGTCTGTTTCGGCCAGCAATTCGATTTTGGTAATCGTTTCCACAATCTCAAACTCGAATTTGCTTATCATTTCCTCAATCCTTGACGCCAGTTCCAGGTTTGTATTCATTAAATCTCTTTCCTCTTCGTCAGACATCAACTGAACCACTTCCAGGACTTCAAAGACCAGCGCCGTACCTCTTCTCAAGGCACACAAAGCCTGGTCGGCTGCCATTTCGACTCTAGGAAGGCCCACGAACTTCACTCCCATACCCAACTGTCTTAGCTTCCTCCTCGGCATTATGCTCAGGAACGCCCGATTCTTGGTGAGGTGCAAGATTTTCTTGGAAACAAACTTCTTTCCTGGGGACATTTTCTGGTTTTCTTTTTTCAATAAGGCCTCAAATCTCTTGACATGGCTATGCAAGCGGTTGATAGCTTCAATGCGATTGGCGAAAGTGTCCTCGGGAGAAAGTCCTTCCCGCTGCCCCAAGTCGAACAGCTCGTAGCAAAGCTGCAGGTACGAATCCCTGAGCAATTCACTCGGCTGCTCCCTGACCAGCTCCTTGTGCAAATGCATCATCACAATGCCCCGAGCCTCATGGAGAACACTTTCCTCCCGATCGTTGCGCTTGAGTTTCTCGAAAAGATTGCAAAAGTTCCTCAAGACATTGGACTCGTCGACTTCGCTCAAAGGAGCCAGGGACTCTGGCCGCCAGCACAGATACTGAATGGCTTGATCAACTAGATTATAAGGCTGGTAAATGCCCATCGAGAGGCAGAGACTATGGAGCAGCAGGAAAATTTTGTCTGGCACATCGTGAGGATCGAGTGGCGGCAAATTGCTCACACAGGATTTCGATGGCGCAGTCTTAATTGGTATTTGCGATTTCGGGGGTTGTGAGGACGTCGAGCGAAAACGGCTATGGCCGTCCATAATAACAAGTGTCTGGGAAACTTGAACGGAATCAAATCTACAGTGGACGATGGCAGTATTTGTACGAACTTGGATAGTATAGTAGAATCAATAGAATAAAATTCCATATTGAGTCTCGAAACTGTCGGCTGTGGTAACCTTCGATTTTTCGACTTAATATACCATTAAAATCTGTATATAGTATTTTTTTCGTTTTTTTTAACTTTTGAAAAATATTTCCAAACCAACCAAGATGAGAGTTTTTTTAAAAAGGCACAAGTCTAATCAACCGATCAAATAAATATGGAAACGGTGATTTGAAAAATAAAATAATCTGGCCTTAAAATTAAGATCTGATTTATATTTCTGATCTAACTAATTTTCATAAGGTTATTAATTGATTTAAAAGTTCTTAGAATATCATTTTTAAAGCAGAGGTTATTCATTAAAATTCTTTCAAGCCCAAAACATAATTGATAAATTGATTTGAAATTAAAATCACGATCTTCAAAAACAATCCATAAATTCTCTTATTAATAAAAGTACAAAAGTACCAACAATATTAAGTTTTAGTCCTTGACCACCAACAACATAAACTGAAGCCTTGACATTGAAAATCTATTAAAAGCAGTTGCATAAATATTTTACGCAATTCTGAGGACTTTAATTTAATAGCCATTAAAAAATTCGTTCATAAGATTTAAAAAAATGTCATTGAATTATTTTAATGAATGTTTAGAGGACAAGGATATAAATGGGATGAAAAGCCGGCTAAATAAAAATAACCAGGAACACAAGATCCCTAAAATAGAAAAGGAATCCAGAGAGCATTTAAAAGAAAGAAAGATTGCATGGTTGCTTCCGGAAATATAAGGAGAATTTACGAAGCTCTCTTTAAATTATTTTTAAATATTTACATTAATTATTAAAAGTTGAAAATCTTAAGAAAAATCCAAACCTAAAAGTTTTTGGCCTTCCTTTCTAAATTTTGTATTGCGCTGACGATTCTTTGCCCAAGTGATTAATGTGCGTGAAATCTAAAATAAGAAACAGGAAAAATATCTTTGCGCTTGCTCCTTT
>JBAMCP010000615.1:0-38878 GCA_037075105.1 Lissocephala sabroskyi | reverse complement strand
CCCCTCCCCCAACCCCGCGCGCGCTCAGTCAAGCAAAAGTGAATTGATGATGCTGCTGATGTAGCGCTGATGACGAGGACGATGATTCGAGCAATTGGGAAAAAAAGGACGAATGGTCGCCCTCCTTTGCCGGTTCTATCGGCAATTTCTATTATGATTATTATGATAATGTTAAAGCTCTTAAGGGTTACAACCCCGCACCCCCGGCCCCATCCCTTGCCTCTTTCTGTCTCACTTCCTCTCGTTTTCTGGTCGTCAAGGGGTTGTGTAAATTATGCAGCTTAATTCAGGCATTTCCACCCACCCGTCCACAGGACACTCCATTTTTTTGCCATTCTCTTTTCGTTTTTTTGTGTGGACCAAAAAAAAAAAGGGGGAGTTGCTTTGGGTGCTCAGATTTCGCTAATGGCTACCCGGGCCGACCCGGGCAGGAAGTCATTATGGCGCACAACTGCAATGGTGACGAGGACGACAAGGACGATGAGGAGGAGTGAATTGACGGGCGGCTCGACGCTGGGCGGTGGCTGGGAAATTGAATTATGGACGCGAATAAGGGGCGCTGAATGGCGGGCAGGGTTCTTGGTCCTTCGAGTGCAGGATCAACACAACAACAAAATTGCAATTCCCGTCAACAAACAGAACGAAATTCAATTTCCATCCATTGCAGTTTTTGTGGCGGGCAAATCGTTTAGCTTGTCAGCATCAGAAGTCCACGACAGTCGGCCATCGACAGCTGAGTGACTGACTGACTGACGGTTGTGTTATGATTGCACAATCACGAGTTGCGCAAACAAACAAACGCAGTGCAAACCCAGCCGGGCAACGCTGGCAACCTCTTCTCTCGATTTAATAACTTCTGTCAAGGCAAGAACGCTGAACCGGTAAACTGGCGACAGGATGCACGAGTCCTTGTCATCTGCCATTGACAGGCGTTCGACGTTCGATGCTCGATTCGTTGTATTTGCCGTGTTGCCTGCCGGGGGTCGCCAGGATGTCAAACGGAAGTGGAGGAATTCAAGGGCATTCAAGGAGGCCGCCTTCCCAAGATCCCCAGTTAAGGATGTGGCGAAGGTTCCTACTAAAGCGAACTTGGAATTAAGGAAGCGCTGGGTTTCTTGGCAGAAGAAAGCTTAAAAACTTTGAAGGAGAATTTTCCTTTGGTTCTTTTTCTCTTACTCGTTCTAATCAAACTTAGAACCGATTTCTTGAAGCCTCTCTGGGATTCCTAGACTTGCTTTTGGTTCTCTCTCTTCTCCAAAGTCCTGAGCAATCTTAGGCAGCAGATAAAAATCCCATCACTCTCGAGAAAGACGAACCTCCTATGGAGTCTTGAGTTGAGTTAAGGAAACTCTGAACTCTGGACTGTTAAAAGACTTAAAGGAAAAATTGGCTAACCAGAAATTAAGAAAGAATTTGAATCTAGATTGGTTCTCTTTCAGTTCTCAATTAGTTTAACGATTGAGGATCCTTTCTTTATGTTCTTTTAGATTCTGTTCTTATTCGTGGAAAGCTTAGCTGTGAAAAGCTTAAAAACTTACCGATAAAACAAGTTAAGCAGAAACTAAGAAAGAAATGGAATCTGGATTGGTTCTTTTTTAGCTTTCGATGGGCTTCAAGATTTAAGATCCTTTCGTTTTATTCCCTTAAATCTCTCTCAGATTCTATTCTGATTCATGGAAAGCTTAATTTAAATTAAGATAGAATATGAGTCTAGACTGGTTCTTTCTATCGATGGATTGAGGGATTAAAGATATGTTACTTTTATTATTTCAGATCTTTCTAAGTTTCTGCTCTGATTGCGACCTCGTCTTCCTCTGATTGTGGGTTCCGTTTCTTCCTTCATCTGTCTCCATTTAACTTTCTATTCTTTCATCTTCTGTTCTTCTTTATATATTTCGGCTTCTGCTCCTTCCTTATCTTATATCTTTTCTCCTATAATTCTTATTCTTCAGCTTCCTTTTAAAGCCTAAGCCTCTCCTCTTGATTTCCTCCCTTTCTATTTCTTCTTCTCCCTTTAGAATGCACTTCAGGACCTAGTCAGTCTTTTCAGGCTCCTCCCTTCTCTTTTGATAGCCTCAAAAGCTGAATCCAAATTGCTCCTTTCTTTCTCTTCTCCCCTCCCCTCTTCCCCCCTCTCTTCTCTTTTTTATGGTCTGTTTTGTTCGCAGGCAATTCCTTTTGGTTGCCAGGTGTTAATTGTGGGAATTTCCATATGTCGATTCGATTGTGGGCAATCTCGAAATTTGTATCTCATTCGGCCTCCCCGCTTGCGTAATTTTGTGGCAAGATGAATGCCGTGATAGGCGGCCCAATAATGGCTGAATGGGCCCGCTGCCTGCCACTTCAGCGGCCGAATGTGTCAGAATTTCAGATGACATGTTTGCTTTTGTCAGCCCCTCCCCGCCGTCCCGCGCGTCCTTGCGCCTCTTCACACAAAGTGTTTGCTGTTCGTCCTTTTTTTTCTGTGAGCTGTCAGGCAGCCATTCAGGTTGTCTCAACTGGCTGACTGTCATATTGATGGCGATAATAGGACGACGATAGAGGACCCATCATCGTTGCCGTCGTTGATGACACACGGAAGCCTGGCCGGGGGGTGGGGGGAAGGGATACTTTTATTTGCACTTTCCTTGCCGACAGATGTTGCATTTTGTTTGCTGCTGAGTTCCGCATAAATTTCCCCGAAACGAAGCCCCCGCCCGGCAGCTGTCCTTTGGCCTGGGGGAGCTGTTCTCTGGGGGCTCTTAATTTTTGTGGGCTCAGCGGAAATTTGCATATGAAAGGAGGCGAAAATCTTAAGCAGCCACAGGAAAATGAAAGAAAATCCACTCAAAATGCTTTTCAGGCTGAATCGAAATTAATTCATTCGCAGGTTTTTTTTCTCCGAATTATCGGGCGGTCATTTTCAAAGTTCTTAAGAGAAATTTGCGGCTAAGCGAATTTTCTTTGAAAAAGAAAACGGGGAAAGGCAGGCAGGATATTTCAAGGATATTAGTGTGGGGACAGCGGAGATGGATTTACTCATTTTTACAGTCATGATTCATTTATGATTCATAAACGATTCACTTATGATTCATTAATGATTCACTTATGATTCATTCGTCTTTTAAAGCCTTTTTCGCCCATTTTAATCCTTTGTTTCTTTATCCAATCGTTGTTGGTTTCAAGTTCTCTTATTCTGCATACACTCACTCCCAATTAACGGTAAATTTTCCTATAAAAATCTCTTTATATTTTGATTCATTTCTATTCATTTTGAGTAAATCAATTCCCTGCCATAAATTTAGTTGTATTCGATTTAATTTCGTGATCTTTGTCCGCTGACACAATTGATTTGTGTTTTCTCGGCCAACGCCCAGCGATCCTGGTGGTCCTGAATCGGCTTCCTTGCCTCTAATCAAAGCGAGGCGACTGGCAGGACATTCAGCAAATAAATCAAAGCCGACAGACGAATTAAGCGGCTCGTCCGCCCAAAACAACAACAAAATTGACAACAACTTGGCAACTCGGCGCCTGGTGAAGTGGAGTTTGGAAAAGCTTTTAGCTTAAATACACTGACTGGGCCAACTACTTGGCCGGGACGGCGGCTGTGGCTCGTCTGGCCTCTGCCATTGACATATTTGGCTGGCTGTCAGGACAGACGGCCCCGCCCCGCTGGCGGGCAGCTTCTTTCAGGATTTATAGGAATTGTCAGCGGCCACGGGGCGGGGCGGGTAAATGTAATTGAATTTATCGTTTATCGTTTTGATTGTGCGGAGAGAAATCCACAACAATTTGCCCGAGACATCCACCCCACCTCCTCCCAAGGTCCTGGCTTTCAATTGCTTAACTGCAACTTAAAGAAATTGGTCCCCCGCCCACTTAAAGGAAATAAAATCATTTCAACCGCCGGACCTCCATACGCCCTGTGGAACCCCCAGCATCCCTTTCAACCCTTTCGAAAAGCTCTTGCCCTGCGCTCCTTTGTTTTCGTCCTCGAAAGCTGCACTTTGTTTGCAAACAGCCGCGGCAGCAGCAACAACAAAAGCGCAGGACATGAGCGTCGGGGCGGCGGCAGCTGCTTAGCCGGGACAAGAACCCCCACACGAGCCCCCAGGACATGCGGGATTTCGAAACATCGCCGCTGTGGTCGTCTTCGAAAAATAAATAACCCGCCATCCAAATTGCGGTTACCTGGTGACAAAAATCAGGTAAAACTCAAACAAACCAAAGGGAACACGAGGACGACAAGGAGAGTTGGGAAAAGAGGACGAAAAAGAAGTGTAGCCAGCGGATTTTTGGCAGTTTAATTTTGAGATCCAAATAAGTAAGCAAAATTTAATGGAAGCTTATGAATCCAAGAAGTTTATGGCTCAGGATTAAGGATATAAGATTATGGAAGGATGAACGAAACTGTTCGATGGGCGATTGAAGTTGAATATATTTTGCAAGTTGACTAAGCGAGGGAACTTCAATTTAGTTTCTGTGGGAATTTTAGTTGTTCTTATACCCAACTAAGGAGTCCTTAAATACAAATCATAATACCCCAAAAAAGTAGCACTATTTTAAATTTTAGACGGCAAAGTTGAGAAAGAGTTTAGTTTTGTGTTTCTCTTATTTTTATTTGGTCTTTTCGGGTCTTTGTTGGGTGACGGAAAAGCTTCTTCTTTATTAGATCTTACAATCAGTCAACAAATAATAGCAGATATAGCCAAACAGATTTTATGACTCGTATATACTTGGCATTTAATATTCTTGAAGATAAGGAAACTAATCCTAAAATGAAATTATTATGAATATAATTGAAGAACAAAATTATTAATGCCTTGCAAAGGAAAATATAAATTGAATTAAAAATGAAAGAAATTTGTGCTTTTGAGATATTTGACCTTCTATTGATTGAACTTCGGAATAGTTAATAATTAATAGAATGTAAATTGAAATGGAGTGAAATCTCTTTAAATTAAACGATTTCTTTTATTTACTCCGTCTCTTTATAAAAAATGTTTACGACGCTTCGTTTAATATTCAAATATGCAGAGGTTTTTAAGCATAATTTTCATAATGTGAAATCAACTGACAATTAGCTTAGGAAATCACTAAAACATTCAAGAAAGTTAAATAAATTTCGCATCATTATGAAGAAGGTCAACTTTAGAATTCTTCGCTTTCTCAAGATTTCTTTCCGTCAGTTGGATTCCTTTGGCTCCCTCAATTAAACTTGAAAGACCCCAAAGATTTGAATTTGAAGCTTCGACTGAGTTTCCTTCAACTGAAAAATAGGGCTGCCGAGTTTCTTTCAATTAAACTTCTTTATTCGAACTTCCAGGACTTGAGTCTTTGTTGCAAAGATCCCTGTAGTCAAGCGGGTCAAAGAATGATCTCAAATACCAAACCAACTAGACGAAAAGAAAATTCAGAAGCTCCCCTAGAAACTGTGAGTTACTGTGCGAATGAGATTTTAGGGCTACCGATAATCTTTCAATGTAATTCCTCCATTCAAACTTAAAATTTCAAATGCTTAAAAAGAAATAAAAAAAAACCGAATCAAATATACCAGAAAATAAATATTCAGAAGTTCCACCAAGAAATCCAAAATTGTTCTTCTTCCTTTTCTCCAACTGAATTCCCAGCCTAATGATTCGAAATTCCCAACTTTCAGGGGGACCTACAAATAAATTATTTTAATGGTTTTTCCCTAAAAATGTTCCTCAATCCTAGTCTATCGATTGAGAAAAGATTCGTGGTAATTTTGATCCCGCTTAGATTCCTTGAATCAAAGTTTTGGGTGGGCGTCACAAAGGCGGACTTAAGTGCCCCAGGACGAGCCACTCGAAAGTGCAAATGCGCCATCTGCTCCGCTGCCAAGACGATTGCAATTGACAAGAGGATGCTGCCCTCTCCCAGCCGCCGATGACGGCGATGATTGGGATGATGACGGCGATGATTGTGAAGAACAAAATGCACTTGAGAGACTGACGACTTGTGAAATCGAAATGCAGCTGCAGCCAGCCGCCTACTTAGCCCAATCAGCCGGAGCCTGATTACTTATTTAGCATTTTTCCAATTTCCCTCCGGCCCGGCGGTGGGGGTGGCACTTGGCTTCTAATTGCTGGAAGGCTGGGAGAGTCGGTAATCTGCCAAATTGCGGGCCACCCAGCCGGCCGGGCCGAGTCAGTGAGTCGTCAGTCAGACAGTTGACTTGGGGTCTGTCCATTGTCCGGGGTCGGGTCGGGCGGGGCCTATTATGCAATCAGCGGATGGGACTTTATGAATATGATGAATTCTGTTTTCACGCCACTTGCGCCGCATTATTCAAATTTAGCAATTTTTTAAAATGAGAACGAGAATTGAAGGAGGCGTCGCTGGCGGAGCAGAGGGAGAAAAAACAAAGGCCGAGGCGCTTCATTGAAAGGATTTTTTGTCGTCCTTTTTTATGGAAATGGAATCGCATTCCGAGCCGAACGGGGGCCACCGCAGCCAAATCCTTTTATGATAATTTCTCAAGAGTGTCGTCCTTTGATCAGGCAAGTGCCTGGCCTGGCGTGCAGAAAAAACTCATTCAAGCATGAATGTGAATATGATTTTCAACCACACACACTCGCACACACACACACACACACACATCTGAGTCGCACACGACACGACCGTTGGGCTGAGAGTTGAAAGTCCCTTGGTCCTTTTCCTAAGGACATAATAATTCGTTAAGCGAAATTAAAATTGCCAAACGGCAACGACGACCACCACAGGCACAGTGGTTCAAGAGCGCTGACAACAGGGAGAATACGAAGATCTCCAAAGGCCTTTAAAGATCGGCTGGAATAAGCCCCAAGGACGAGGCTGGGGATGCCCAGCTTCCTACTCAAATGAACTTTGCTGCAGATAAAAAGAGCGAAGCTGGGAACTCGGCTTTTGAGTTAATGAAACTTGGGAAAATCTTGTGAAATTGTTGCTCTTTTGAGAATGTTGAGAGACCTTCCAATTTGTCTAGTTTGAGCCTTTCAACTGATTGTCCTTTTGACTGTTTTAAGGGAGAAATTTGGACGAGCTTTGAACCCAAAATTGAACAAATTTTCTGCTCTTCTTTTATGGCTAAAAATCGTAAGGAATCTAGTGATTTTTGTAGTTGCAGTTAGCTTCAAATTTTTACCCAAAGCTTAATATTTTTTAAGGCTTTTCTTTACTCTTTCTATCCTGCCAACTTACGTGATTTGGTCCTCTACTTCGACTCTTAAAAGTTCCCCAAAAAACGCGCTCCACAAAGCTTTCTTTGAACGGCTTAAAAAAGTACAGTTGCCTCAGCATTTCGATAGCTGAAAAGAGCCAAAAACTGAACTGTTTTTTCACCTTGTTTTTATTTGTTTCTTGTTGTTGATTCTCTTAAGTTTCCTGGTTAGTTTTCTTCTCTTCCTTAACCACCAAAAGTGTCCCAAAAACCATTCAGAAAAACCACGAATCGCCAAGCTTTCTGTACAGGTCTTACAAAAGTACAGTTGCTCTCACATTTAACTTTATAATATCGGCAAAAACCCAAGAAGTTCTGAAATTATCGCGGGCTATTCTGAATCTTCCAAGTTTGACAGTTTTTTTTCGCTTTTCAAAGTCCTTAAACTTTCCCAAAATTTGCCGACCTGCCAAGCTTTCTTTGGAAGTCTTACAAAAGTACAGTTGCCCTCAGATTTTACTTAATGAAAGCGGCCAAAACCTTAGAAGTTCTGAAATGGTCCCAGGCTATTTTGAGTCTTCAAAGTTCGCCAATTTATTCCTCTACTTCAAGTCATAAAATTTAACCAAAATCTGCCCACCTGCCAACTTTATTTGAAAGCCTTAGAAAAGTACAGTTGCCTCCTCCTTAAAGCGGCCAATTTAGCATTGATTCCTAGCGCCGAACCACTGTTCCCTTTTCCTTTACCTCCGCCCACTTAGAGGTCCTGGGAAATATGCAGCGCCCAATCCGCCAACGTCAACGTCAAGGAGACGCAGGTTTTTTTTTCGTCACCATTTCTTTTTTTTTTTTTTTTTTGACTGCAATTACAACTTAATTGTTTTTACGCATTTGTCCGTCCCTCCGTCTGTCCGTCTCCCCATCTGCACGGCTAAGCAGCGCGGTCCTCGTGTCTTTTCAAGTGAGAGAAAATTGCGCGGCGAGAGCGAAAACGCGAATTCCTCATACATAAAAATCTGCTCGAAATTAATTTACAACATTCATAATGCGCTAACCGCCCCCCACCCCCCTCAGGTAAGGATGGGGGGTCCTCTTGGAGGACTTTTTTATGCGCTTAATTTCTGCGCATTCGGTGGGTGTGGCGACGCCGAAGGACAACGAATACGAGCACACGAATTCATTTGCATAATTTTTTTCCCGTTTTTTTTTTTTTTTTTTTTGAAAACCCCCCACCATTCCCCACCCCCTCCGGCTTTACTCCATTTGCGCCCAGGCAGGTGCGACCGACGGCGGCGCTGCTAACGAGGCTGCCGGGCGGCCGATGTGGTGCGTGTTGCTGGGGGAGAGGGGGTGGGGAGGTGTCCTCATTATTATATTTCAATTTTTGCATGCGGTGTCGTTCGTCCCGCTTCTCTTCACTTTTCCGCCTTGTTTCCCAACAGGATTTTCAGCTCGTTTACCAAGGACCCGCGCCCGTTCCCTCAGCTCATCCCTCCAAATTAATGTTAAAATATGTTGATTACTTTTGATTTGCGTGCGAGTTTCCCCCTCCCCACCAACCAACTCCGTGGCGACTCCTCTTCTCCGCATCTCCTCATTTCCGCGAGTAGTTTTTTTCACAAATTTTAATCATTTTTTTGGCAGGAGGGGCGACTTCTGTCCCTAATTGGAGTTAACTGGTCGTCTAAAAGCTGCTGGGGGGATTTGGGGAATTGAGTGAGTTGTTTTTGGGGTCAGAATGGGCGGTTGGTAAGATGGAGATGAGCGGTTTCTTTGGGGAAGTCAGAGAACAGCAAACGGTTAGGAAACTCAACAACTGAACTGCTAAGAAATTGAAGAACTAAGAAACTGGACGACAACTAAGCAACTCAGCTACTGAACAGCTGAGGAACTGAACAGCTAAGCAATTGAAGAACTCATCAACTGACCAACTAAGCAACCGAGCAACTAAGCAACTGAACAACTGACCAACTAAGCAACTGGAGGATAATTAAGCAACTAAACTACTGAATATCTTAACTATTAAATAACTAAGCAACTGAACGACTAAGCAATTGGACAACTAAGCAACTGAAGAACTGTTCAAATGAACAACAGAGCAACTGATCAACTAAGCAACTCCGCTTGGTGGGCCATTAAAGCGCCTTCATCACGCTTAGCTGATCAGAAGACAGATCTTGGAAAGGTACCCTGATGGCCTTGAGATAATCAATAGACTTTGGCATTATTTAATTAGACTTAAAGAATTCCAAGAAGTTTTTTATTAGAGGAGGTTAAAAAACGAAACTAAATTCGCTTCAAGATCGCAAGCTTTGCTCTGAATTTTTTATTGCCTTTCCCAACTGCCCATCTGCTCAAATAGTAATATGAGTTTCCTGGCATATTTTAAACTTTTTATTAGTTTCTCCTTCAGATCCCGAAAACGTTCAAGTGCCTTTAACAATTTTCCTAATATGTTTTCTTTTGTAAGCTCAACTGCCCATCTGCTTAAGAAGAAATATTAGTTTCCCTGAATATTTTGAATTTCTTATTATTTTCTCCGTCACATTCCTAAGTCATATATCAATCCTCAAGTTCATTTAACAATTTCTCTAATTTATTACCTATTGTCCAACTGAACTACTCACCTGCCCAAGTATATTTCAATTTCGGCAAATGAGCAGTTGAGTTTCCTGGGATATTTTGAGTTTCTAATAATTTCTCCCTTCACATCTCTAAATCGTATATCAATCCCTAAGTTCATCTAACGTTTTCCACAACTCTTAAGCGTTTCTCGCTGTTTGGATCTTTTCATCCTTTAAGCTTAACCAATTTTTATTTGTTTCCTTTTGCCTAACTCAACTATTCATCTGCCTAAAGAGATATATAAAATTCCTGAAATAGGAAAGCTTCTTCTTATGTTCCCCTGCAGATCCCCAAATCGTATCTCAATCCTGAAGCACATTAACCGCCTCCCGATGCTTGAATCTTGTGATCCTTTAAGCTTAACCAATTTCGTTTTCCCAACTGCTCTCCAAATCGAGCCAAGTCCCCCAAAACCCCTCTCTGCATTGATCAGTTCAGCTCTCCAATTAGCCTCCAATCCTGAGTCTCCAGATTCCCTTCACATTTTCTTCGTTTTGTGCGCTGGCTGACCTGAACGGGCTGCTTGTTTAGGCCACCAATTATCCAATCAGGAAGGCGACGCGGGTCCGCAAATTACTCACGAAATTCATGAAAAGAAAAACGAATTAATTTAATTTTCACACTCTCCCCGCAAGTGATCTGAAAAAAAGAGGCAAGGCTGCTGGGCGTGGGCCAAGAAAGAATCCAACAAAAAAAAAAAAACATTTAATTGGTTTCCCCGAACAAACGTGGCCCAGAACAAACACTTGAGAAAGCATTTTTCGCGTTTGGGAAAAAGTCGTTGAGAGGAAAACAACCGAAAAATGAGGTGAAGAATTTTTGTTGCCGGACAGCCGCCCAGCCGGACAGACAGCGCGAGGCGGGGCTCTGGCCCGCTTGTAATTGGTTCTGACTGCTAAATGAACCATTTACCAATTAAACCTGATTGCCAGGCAGCCGCACTCACGGGCACTCAACGGGCACACACGTCGGAGGAATTCTCCTCCTCCCCCTCCTCCAGCGACTGAGTTGCTCGTTAGCGAGAGAAACGTTTTAGTCACGCTTAAGAACCCCGACGGACCCCGTCACCTTCACCGTCATCGTCGGCGGTTCCTCTCTCGTCGAGTGGCTGTGCCGGTGGCAAGCTGGAGGTGCGATGAGGGGAGGAGTTTTGCGCCCAAGAAAAACACTTCGACTGGGTTTTGTTTTTCTTTTTTCGGGAAAAAGTTGCTGAGCCATTCGGCAGCACCTGTTCCGCAACGAGAACCGGAGTCCTGTCTGGTTATTTTATGGAAAAAAATTGAAAATCTCAAGTGGCCGTTGTCGTTGCCTTTTGGCATTCTACAGAGGAATAAAGAAAACTCAACGATTCCAGCCCAAAGAGCTGGCAATCGATGGGTTAATTGGGTCAGCTAAGTGAGCAGCAAGGAAGGAGGGGAAATTTTCAGAGATTGATTAGTTTAATGGGAGCAAAAGATTCGCAGAAGAAGAAAAGCATATCAGGACAGTTGGGCAGATGGGCAGATTTACTTTAAAACGAAGGGAGAAGTCACATAGAACAGAACAGAATGAGCAGAAGGAAACAAGAAAATGATTAGACAGACAGTTGGGCAAACGGTCAGCTGAGTAGTTGGGCAGATGGACAGATAAAAATATCCAACGGACTTTACAAACAGAAAGTCAAAAGAGCAAATGAAGAGATGAGCAAAAAAGGCGGATGATGAGATATGAGGAATTTGATTCAAGGATCACTGAAGATCTAGGGATTCAGAAAGTTCTGTTTCTGGGTCCTAAGATTCCTTGAACAGTTCTATAGAGAAATTCCTTCAAGAAAGCTACGAGAATTTCCCCCACGAAAGTCTGAAATAGAGTAAAAACTTTTCCCTATGCTAAAGATCTCGGGATCCTGAATTTGATTCCTTAATTCACTGAAATTAATTTCCTATATTCCTCCTGTCAGTCCTAGCAATTCCCAGGACTCTTCACCTCCCTGACTTCCTCGTTTTTTGTGCAAATTGGCGATCACTCACCTTCCTGCCTTCCTTCGAGAGGATTCAAAGGAAATCCTCACCCCCTCCCCCTTCACCAATCTAAAAGAAAACACTAATTTCCTTGAGATGATTTCCCCGCTTTGTTTTCATTGGCCATTTGGCTATGAGCCTTTTAGCCACCGTTAATCCTGTTGAACGGTCAAGGAGGCTGGGCCCATTCGGCCGATCGTCTCATTATGGGCCTACTAATCCGGCAAAATCCTTGCAAAGGTCGATCCTGTTTACCTTTGGCACTTGGGCCGATCAACACCTCCGCAAAAAAGGATCCGAGGTGTTTGCACTCCAAACAAAATAATTACAAGTAATTGAGGAGAATGCCAAAGCCAAAAGAATGCGAAACAAGCCGAACAACCCAGCAGCCAGCGAGGACAATGGCATGTCCTGGGCATCCTTGGTCCGGCGGCCAGCTGACAACTCTTGTGTCAATATTTTGACAGAAGAATGCCAGCAATTTTTGCACACACAAAAAGAAGAGCCCGACGAACTGGAAGCAGACGGCGGCGAATGACAGCCTGCGGGGAACAAGGATCAGCACAGCAACCTGTCGGGAAGGGGGGATATCGAGGATGAATGACTCATTCAATTGCCGGCGGCAGGAAACTCGGTTGGTGGGAAGATGCAATGCGGAATTCCCCGAAAGTTGTGGGTTTGTTTTTTGGGGGAAGTCGAGAGAATTCTAAAAACTTTCTCGCAGAATGGGGTTTTAGGATTTTTGATATCTCGAGAGACCAAATTGACTTAACTGTCATAAGGAATAATTGGAAATCGTGGTTCCTTGAGGCCCGGAAGGTAAATTTCCTTCAAGCCCTTGGTAAGCCTTCCAAAAAGGGAAGTCTGAATTGGGCAACTCTGAATCTTAATTAGTCTAGAAAAGTGAATTCAGTGAATTGCGGAGACTTAAATTTCTCTAAAGTTCTCATTGTCGAATTCTATATAATTTGAGAACCACCAGGTCTTAAGAATGGAGTCTCTGAAATCCTAGGAAAGACTTATAGAGGAAACCTCTTTTAAGAGAATACAATTTCAACCGATTTCACAACTTATAGGCAACTTATAATTGAGTTCTTTGTGAAGCATTGAAAGATTCTTTAAATTTAAAGATTCCTTAACAATTTAAAGACTTCCTCTTTGGGTTCTTTAACCCGCCAGCCAATCGGGTGTAATTTTTTGGTATTTCCAGCCAATTCTGCCTGGAAAACTATCTCGATCCTTCAATCCCTCAGATTTCTTCCAACTCCTCATCCAAATTCTCGTTGGGTTCCTTAACCCGCCAGGCAATTGGGTGGTATATTTTTTGTATTTTAAGAAAATCTTGGCAGGAAAACTATCCTGGAAAAATGTCTCAGTCCTTCAACATTCCTTTATACCCTCAGTTTTCTTCCAACTCTGCATCCAAGGTTTCTTTCAGTTGCTTTATCCGCCAGCCATTCTTCCTTTCCTTAAATCCCTTAGATTTCTTCCAATTCCTCATCCAAAAGTTCTTTGGGTTCCTTAGTTCGCCAGCCAATTGGGTGTCATTTTATTAAAAACTACTGGCAATTCATTCATTAATCCTTCGCTTCCTTAAATTCTTTACCCAAACTCTTTACCCAAAGCCTCTTCTCTTTCCTAACCCAGCAGCCAATCAAGCCACTTTTGAAAACTATTTGGAACCCTTCAAAATAGATCTCCTAATTTTTAAGATTCCTTCTTTCCATCCTCTTTAGATTCCTTGATTCCCCAACCAGTCCTTAGGCAATTTCTGCATATCCTTCCCTCAAGCAACTGCCATAAAATCCTACACAAAACTTCCCATCCTGCGGGCTTTTTAATCCGCTTAACTTCAAAACGATTCGTCGTCATCAATTTCCCGGGACTTGAACTCAGAATTCTGATTGTCCCATTGGGGAGCCAATGGGCGCGATAAGCTCAATTGGTCTAGAATTTGTAACCCCCTCCCCCTTTCCCCCACCTCCTATAAATTCTAGCATTCATAATTTCCAATTTGAGATTATGAAATTAAATGTGACAATTTCCATTTTGTGAGCACTTCAAAGGCGATTAACGGGATTTTTTCCATTGCAATCAGAGGCGTCGTTTGGCAAAGGGGGTGGGTAGATTTATTTCTGTGTTTATTTGCCTTTGGCCATGTTAATAACTGGAGAGCACAAAAAGCGCAAGAAATTAATTTCCAGGCAAAAGATCAAAGACACGAATTTCTCAATTGTTGCCATTTGCCAGCCAAATGTGGGCGGGGGGTGGAAAGGGCGTGGCGAAGGCAGATGAATTTGCTTTGTTCGATTTGCCTGGCCGGGGGGAAATAAACTGCTTAATGTTGCAATTATAAAGCTGCCAGGATTTTGTCCTTTCCCCCCAGCCAGCTTTTTTTATTTGTGTTTATTTATTCATTTCTTCATTTTCACATTTTTAATTTCGCCTCCCCCACGTCCACCTGATTCGCCGCTCATTTCCCCATCACAATGGCGCAAGGATCCTTCCCCCCGCCCCCTGGCAACATTGTTGCTGCCGTCGCGAGCCCGTAGGCGTTGCCTGCATGTGTGGGAGCCGTTGGTCCTTCGCCTCCTCCGCTCGCTTTATATGGAAATCAAGATTACAAAACGCACACTTAGTCCTGCCAAGGAACTGGCGATTGTTGTTGCTGTCGCTGTTGTTGCTGCTGTTGGCGGAGCAATTGTTGTTGCTGATTTTTAATGAAGTACTTTTTCATTATGCGTTCGGCCGTCTGGATGAATGATGTACGATTTTTCTATGGCATATGAATATGCAACGACTCATCCCCTGCCGCAATCCTTGCCAAGTCCTGAGTGTTTTTTGGGTCCTTCTATTGCATTTGGTTGTCTTGCATTTGCCTTAATTTTTATATATATTTTTTTTAGTTGCTGTTTATGCCTTTTTATGCAAATCTCCATTTCACCCACTCGAGAGCCTCAAGGACTCTTCTACCTTTCCTTTTTCTTGGTGAGCTATCACATCCTTAAGAATGTCTGTTTAGTAAATAGGTTTGTGGTAAAACGACTGGGGAGGAGCTTTCGGTATTAATCATTTGGTTAAGGACAAAGCAAGGCTTGCCAGGCTGTCAGATGCTCTGTAATCCTTATCCCAGTTTATATGATTTTATTTAGTTTTCCTAACCTAAAAGGACATTTCCATAGCCTCCGATTCCAGAATAGTACAAATGTCTTAACGGTTTTTAAGGATCTTTCGCGGCTGACTTAGTTTTGCTAGGAAGTTTTGTTCTCAGATCGTGGACAACAGACAGAATCGATATAAGCTTGTGGACAAGACAGATAGGCAGACGAACAAATGGACAGACGAACAAATGCGAAGACGGGCAACTAAACTAGACAACAAGACAGACGAACAAACTGGTGGACAAACCGATGGTGAAGAGAGCGAGGAGGCGGTAGTAAAACAAAGACGGACAAACGAGCAGGCGAAGGAGTTGCAGAGAAAGACAGTCGGACAGCTTGACAGCCGGACAGTCGGTCAGACGCACAGAAGAATCAAAGGATAAACAGATCAGGCGGACAGAAGACAAGGTCAAGAAGCAAGAAGAGACGGACAAATGGGTAACCAGACAGATGGACAGATGAGCAATAAGACAGAAAGATGAACTCATAGACTGCACTGGGCTTCCCTCCATCTGTCTCCACCTTCGTACAGTTGGGCAACTGTCTGTCTGTCGTCTGTGCATCCGTCTGTCCATCTAGCCATTTGTCGCTCGTTTCACCAATTCAATTTTCATCTCCAGCTCAGATCGCTGGGCCCCTGAATTGTATATAAGGCCGAACGATCGGGGCCTCCAAAAAATTTGCGCTCGTCCAATTTTTGGTTCCTTAAAAACAAAACGATGGTCGGGTTGTTCGGGCCTTTTCCGCTGTTGTGAGTTCACCAGGACTCTTAGTTTCGTAACGGGGACTTTGAGAGTTGCATAATTTGAGGCACCCAACCGCCCAACGCCCTCCCCCCCCCCCTCCCACAACATACACACGCCCACTTGCGCCGCATAAGTTCATAATTAAAATTTATGCCAACCCGAATCGCAGCTTATAATTTGCGGGCCAGGGAGCGGGAAGGACTCGCCGGCGGGCACGATAACTGCAGCAAAAGGCGCGCACACGGCCACCAAAAAGGAAGAACTGCATATGGGGGAGCAAAAAAGAAGAAGAAGAGGAGGGGAAAAAAACGCCCAGAGAAAATAATTGAAAATTGCGCAATTCTCACAAGTGGAGAAAAAGGAACCCAAGGGACGGGCGGGGGGAGGGAGACAGGCTGATGGGGGGCGGGGTCTGGGCTGTCGGCCAACCACCACAATTAACCAGACATATAGCAGGCCTCCCCCCCGCCCCCGCCCCCTTCCCCGCCAACGCCACGCCTCTTTTGCCTTTGGTGGATTTCCCGGTTTTTTTTTCCTCATTTTTTATGCCAACGCCTCTGGGCTCCGGGGGGGTTAGTGACGTGTGACTAGCAAGGGGAGAGGGGGGGGGGGCTGCGTGATTATTATTATCCTGATTATTATGCGCAAATTGCAAAATCCGCGACCGCCAGCGCCACCGTCGTCGTTGCCGTTGCCGTCGCCGTCGCTGTCGTGGGCTTCGTTCCACATGTGAAATGTGAGTGGTCCTGTGTGGCGCTGGGGAAACGTTTTGCCACAAATTACTGCGGTGGCTGGCGCAGTTTTCCATTGTTTCCCCGCCCCCTGGCGCCCCCCTCCCCCTGCCCCAGGCTAAGGGCCCTGGACGCGGGGCTCTCTGGTCGCTTTTAGTCGGCTTTCTTCTACTCACTTGTCGTATTTGCATAATTGAAGTGAAAATTCACACCAGCAACTACAACAACAACCACAACAACAACAACTACAACAAGCAGGGAAAGTTGGCGCTCATTTCCTAGCCCACGACATCCAATCCCCGGTCATTGTGCACAGCACAGACGAGTGTGTTTCTGTGTGTTGGTGTGTGTGTGTGTGTGTGTGTGTGTGTTGGGGTGACTAAATCAGCCTTATCATTATCATTATGACGATGAGGACAACCGCATCCAACCAACCAACCAGCGACGAACGACAGACGCTGGGCAACTGCAGTCGCTTTTGGTTGCCAACCGCAAATCGGAGTTGCCTCTCCGTCTGCCCGTTTGTCCGTCTGTCCGAGTTTGCCTGGCGTGCGGTTCATTGCGCCAAGGGGACCAGGAGGCCTCTCTTTTGCCAGCAGAAGATGGGGAGAAAATTTGACAAGAGTTTGATTCTTGTTGGGGATTTTGGGCAACTTGAGAACCGAAAAATTGTTGGGATTAGAAAGAAGAATAGAGAATGGAAGGAGAGTGGAGATGGGCAAGAAGAGAAGAACAAAGCTGGGAGCACAGAGAAGATATAAAAGGATAAGAATAATGGGAATAGAGAGCAGGAAGAACGGAAAAGCTAATAAGACAGTTGAGGAAATGAAGACAAGTCAGCTGAAAAGAGAAAGAAATGCAATGCAGACACTTGGGCAGTTGGGCAGTTTCTTGTGCCAGAAGTTTGTCAATTTTTAAGGCTTCTAAGCTCGAAAACCTTGAGGGCATGCGATTAAAATCACTGGAATTCCTGCTTACTAAGAGTTGAGATGGTGAGAGACAGTTGGGCAGATGCACAGACAGTTTCTTAAGATAATTAGACAGAAAGGGGAAAAGAAGACGAGTCATATTAAAAAGAAAGAAATACTTCACAGACACTTGGGCAGTTTGTTGAGCCAATAGTTTGTCAATTTTGAAGGCATCTCAGCTCGAAAAAACCTCGAGGACATGCGATTAAAGTCACAGGAATTCCTGCTGACTAAAAGTTGAGATGGTGAGAGACAGTTGGGCAGATGCACAGTTGCTGAAATTGATTGCCAATAGAGCCTCAAAATAATCTATTTTCTCCCTTCGCTTTCCTAAGCTAAAGCAGTTTTCTTTTGTCCTCCTTCCTTGCGCAGGATCTTCCTATCGAGCGGGTTAAATTTTTGGTTGAACTTTGACTCCTCCGCCGGTTCAATTGGCTTGGCTTCCCCGTTTTCGATTAGCTCTTTTCTGGGTGTGAGATTTGCATTTGTTGAGACTTGAATAGAAGAATCCTTGGCCGGGTTTTTTGTGAGCACATCTGCTCCTGTGACATTCACCTGCTGAGTGGATTCAAAGCCGAGAAAATTACAAAAAAACAAACCTGGCGATTGCATTTTGTGCATCATCCGGGGCCTTTGTGTGCTCAACCATCCACCCAGCGAGAGCGAGGGGGCGTGGGGGACCCACCTACTTTTCCACCTTCATTGCAATCTCCGATTTTGTTGTATTTTCTTGATTAATTTCGAACGCGCGCAATCAAAGGACCCCGGGACACAGGCGAAGGCCATTCAAAGGCGCATTGCCAAATCAGCTCGACATCAATGTGACCAACGAGCAGTAAAAATGCAAAGAAGCAATTTCAAATTTTACAGGGCAATCAGCCGGCGGAATGAGAATCTCACAAAGAACGAACTGCAAATCTGGCAGGAGGAAAAGGACCTGCAAATCACGCAACGGAAGTCAGCAAGGCGGTTGGAATTCAGCGTCAGCGACTTGGCCTCCGGTGAGCAGGGATATCAATTTAGGAATTAAGGAGACGCCTTAAAAATGTAGGAAATACGGGAAAGAACTCGGAGAAGAAAGCAAGGAGCTTTTGGGCACAACTGTACTGAAAGAGGACAGAAAAACGGAGAGGAGAGTTGTTCGGAAATCTTGTTAATCTCTGGAACTGAATTCCTAGAAGTTTCTGCAAATTGAGAAGCTTCTAAAGACTTCTTAGTGATTTGTGCGGAACTGTACTTTGAGGGATAAGATTTCTACGGTCTTCTTTAAGGTCTGAAAAGCTTTGAATGGACTGTCAGATCGAGAAAAAAGACGAGAAAGAAATTTAATCTGCGTCTGTTGAGCAAAACGAACTTCAACCAAAACTGACGATCCCCAAAGCAACTCTGTCTTGGAGGGAAGTTGGAGTCTCCTCGCCGATCTTTTTCACCTCTCAAAGCAACTCTGTCTCTGGCCAAAGCTCTGCTTCGTTTTCTCCTCCTCCGTCTTCTCCTCCCAATGCAATTCTGTCTCTGAAGAAAGCGCCGCTTTCCAGTCTTCTCCTCTGTCTTCCCTCCCAAAGCAACTCTACTTCGGAGGAAACTTCGAGTCTCGCTTATCGAAGCGCTGCTTTTTGGCCTCCTTCTTTACCTTCTCTTCTCCCAAAGCAACTCTGCCTTGGAGGCCACTTAGCGTCTTCTGGATGCCAAAAATTCTGCCTTGATAGCTCTTCTTCTGTCGTCACCTCCCAAAGCCACTCAACCTCTGAAGAATACGCCGCTTTTTTGCCTTCTCCTCTGTCTCGTTCTCCCAAAGCAACTCTGCCTTGGAGGAATCTTGCCCGCTTGTCAAAACTCTGCTTTCTTGCCTCCACCTCCGTCTTCATTTCCCAAAGCAACTCTGTCTTTAAGGCCATTTGGAGTCTCGCCGATCGAAGCCCTGCTTTCTTGCCTTGTCCTTTGCCTTTTCTTCTCCTAAAGCACATATTTCTCTGAAGGAAGCGCTGCTTCTTGGCCGTCTTCTCTGTCTCCTGCTCCCTAATCTTGGCTCTGGTCAAAGATCTGCTTCATTTCCTCCTCCCCTAAGACTTGGAATCTCCCTGATCCAAAGCTCAGCTTTCTTGTCTTCTCCTCATTCTGTGTTGAAAGTCAGTTAAAATCTCCCTGGACAGGACCTTTCCCTCCCCCAATCTCTCACCAAAGCAACTCTGGATTGCCCCATCCCCTCCGAAGCGGCAATCAAAAGCCGTTTCCTTGGCCAGCGCAGCCCAAAAATCACCTTCCCGAGTCGCCGCCCTGTCGCTATGCAAATTCGCCCAGGCTCATTAGCAAAATGCGAAGGGTAAAAAAAAAAAAACAAGAACAACAAAACGCGGCTGCCATGATGGACGTCCCGCTGCCACGCCCCGCGGCAGCCCTGCCCCCTTTTGGGGTGGGCAACTGAAGAGGGCGACATAATCAAATTTCCCCCCGCTCACCGACTTAATGATGTTGATTTGAAAATTAACAAATAAAATGCCACAAAATATTTAAATGGACGAGAAAAAAAAAAACCAACCAACCCAACAGAAAAAAAAATCAAAAACTCAATGAGCGACACAAAAGCGTCGACGAACGGCGGCCAGCAGCCATTGAAATTGACAGGCTTCCCTCGGTCCGTCGGACGGACGGACGGAGGCAGCCGGAAACGCCTGCAATTTGCCACAATTGAAAGTGGCTCAGCCGCCCCTGCAACGCTCGCCCCCCACCCAACCGAAAGCTGCCATGTTTGCTTTTCTTCCCTTCTGAGCTGAGCTGGCTGGCCGGACCGCCCGCCCAGCCCGTCTAATTGAAGGCATTGCTGTTTTGCATAACCCCGCCCCCCTCCGGCCCGCCCAGCAGCTGCAACACTTTCGAGGGGCGCAGCGGGTACTTTTGCCAATTTGATTAACCCAACGTCGTTGTCGCCGAGGCATTTCCATCATCATTAGGCCGCGGCAGGAGGCGGGGGCACTTCAATGGCTGACCGCCCGGGCCGCTGGAGGGGCCGCCATTTTGAAATTCCACGCGCGCGGCAGGACAAACTAATTTCGACTTCATCCCCCGGCCGCCCGAGGGCTTCGCCTGCTTATTTTCTAATTTACGCGGGTCCTTCTCTAAGTCCTGCCGTCCATCCGTCCGTGTAGTGTTTGCTTTATGGTTTTGGCTGAAGTGGCGTTCCGTTTGCCTCCTGGCAGCGGCCAGGACTCAAGTGCCAGAGGTTCCAGCTGCCGGCGAATCGACTACTCATCATGAGATGAGCTCCCTGAATTTTCTAAGGTAGGGAAATCAAAATAGTTCAGCTCCCCAAAAGTCTCTTGAAATCTTTTTCTTTTTTAGGACCTTCTGGGCTCCTCTTATTTTTGGGCTAATTGTTGGCGCCAACTTTTAATTAACTTTCGGTTCGTACACGCCGATTAGCCAGGACACAAACCAGCGGAATTAGCAGCCAGGACGATGGCAGGGCAACCGCAGGCGAAAGGCACGTTGATTGCCCAAGCAAAATTAGCCATAAAGCCAACTGGCGCCATCTACCGGCTAAGCAAGAAACGAAAAACTCAAAGCAAGAAGAAAAGTTAAAGAATCTAAAGAAAAATATAAAAATAAATTAATTAAAATTAAAAATACACAAAATTTCTTTAAATAAGAACATAGAACCCTAAAAATATATAAAATCAAATAATTTCCTTATAATTCGGAATTTTTGATCTATTTTAATTGCCGTTCGCCAAGACAAAAGCAAAATTAATTTTCTCACGTTACTTCGTTTGTTTTGAGGGCAAATCTCAGCCAAAAAAATTAAACCCATAAATAAGTAACAAAAAACCTTAAGCGGATAATTGAAAAGCCATCGCCAAATCGGCCAAGAGAATCGGCTATCGATCAAAATAATTCCCGGCTAATACGACAAAGACAATCGCCGATTACGGTAAATTGAGTTGGTTAAGTTTTTTTTGTTATTATTTTTGGACAATTGTTAATTTTTTTTTATTTTTTGAGGGCTTTGTAGTTCGGGTAATTGGTATTTAATTACACTGAGCAACAAAGTTCTGTAAGAAGAGTTAAGGAAACAAATTTGAAAGAATATTCAATTGAACTTTTAAGTTCTTTAAAGGAAAGACTTCCAAGTTCTCTGATCTCAACCCAATTCTTTGGTTATTCTGAGAACTTTTTTGGTATTTAATTTTGGTAATTAATTATAATTCTTTGGGTATTCTGAGTACTTTCCTTAACCTTATAGAGTATATAGAGATTTTAAAGAATACATTAATTAACTCTCAGAAAACTTTGCTTCCCTTTGGGGTTAATAATTCCAGGGCCAGAGTTATTTTCGTGTTGCTCAGTGTGTTGAGATTTTTGGACACTTGCGGAGTCTTTTGTGTGCCCATTGAACGGCAATTAAAGTTTCAACTAATCACCAAACAACACACGCACACACACACAACACACACAAAGGTTGTGACAAAATTTTGGTGTTGTGTAAAAACTTTTCAATTTGCTTAACTCGAAAAACAACAAAAACAACAACGACAACGCTCATTATGTTTGACAACGAACAACTTAATTACACAACAATGAAGAACAACAACAACAACGACAACAACAAAAACGGCGACACCTTCAATGGGAATTTTATGGTGTTTTTTTTTTTTCGCCAAGTGTTACAACGGGGATCTTGAGTCTCTTCTTCTTTATAATTTTGACAGCCTCAAACTCCCCAATTGCCACGCAGCGCTCCCTTTCCACTCGCACTCACGCACTGCCGATCTCACTATCCAATCTATTCAACTGTCCATCTAACCAAACGAACACTTTTCAAATTTACCACCTCAAAGTTTTTTATGTAATGGAAACTTGAATACTCTTTTCTTGCAGGCACCGACGGGAGATCAAAGATGGTTTTTAGGTGAGTTAGGATTATTTTTCATAAGGAAGTTTATGGGTTCTTTGACGCTTTTTATAAGCTTGAAATTCGACTTATAATTTTTCCCAAACTGTTTTCAAAAGTTTCTCAGAACTATTTGGCTCTCTAAGGTGAGTTAGGATCACTTTTCATATAGAAGTTAATGGATTCTTCTACGCTTTTTATAAGCTTGAAGTTTGGTCTACGATTTTTCCCGAAATCTTTCCAAAAGTTTCTCAGAATTATTTGGCACTATAAAGTGAGTTAGGATTACTTTATGGGTTCATTGACGCTTTTTATAAGCTTGAATTTTGTTCTACGATTTTCCCCGAAATCCTTAAAAAAGTCTCTCAGAATTATTTGGGTTAGGATTACTTTTCATAAGGAAGTTTATGGGTTCTTCTACCCTTTTTATAGCCTTCAAGATCGTTCTGTGAATCTGTCTTTATATATTGACAATCCGAACCGTAGGACTTGAAAATTCTTCCCGAAATCTTTTTAAAAGTTTCTCAGAATTATTTGGCACTATAAAGTGGGTTAAGATCACTTTTCGAATGCTTTATTTTATATGGAAGCTTATGAGTTCTTCTGCGATTTTTTCCCGAAATCTTTTTAAAAGTTTCTTAGAATTGCTTTCCCGTTTCTAAGGTTCCCTGAGAATATTAAAATCTCGATTTAACCATAAAGAAATTTATGAGGAACCCTTAGAAATCCTCTGTTTGTTCGGGGAACATTGTTGCCTGAGAATCTCCAACTCCTCGCATACCATCGATAACTCAGTCTTCCATAAACTTTGTGAAGTCCAAGGTTTTTCAGAAAGAGTATCTCGATTGACGGGCGCGTAACTGAACTTGAATTGTTTATAATTAAGTTTGTCTGGGAATCGGTCGACACTCTCGATTGACAACCCGATCAAATCGCAGAATCCCCAACTTTCATTCGGCGGTTGAGCTCTTCAAACAAAAGCCCCCAATGGCCGGGCCACTTGAATGTGTCGCTCGGATAATTAAATCATCCAGTTGATGATGATGGGTCGGTTTCGTAAATGGGATCACCCTGTATGGCTTGTGTTGGGGTCGTCCTGTTGAGGAGCCGTCAAAATATTTGCAAAACAAGCTCAGGCTACCTGGATGGCCACAGGTAGAAGGACTCGACCCAGGATACTCTCACTTTCGGTTGGGGAAGGAAATTCAATATTTTCATATTTTGACAGGAACAAATTTCCCCGCAAATCGCTTTGTAATTGCGAGTTAATTAAACGAAATTAAAGATTCCCAAAAAGAAAAATATAAATTCCTAATCCTGAAATTCGCATTAAAAATTCTCTCAACATGAATCATCCCAGGATCCCCCAGCTCCTTGCCGGCCAACCTGCGTTCGCCATCCTCAAAAAATATCAAATTACCCGCTCAACCCAAATTCCATACATCCCATCCGACGGACCCGTCCAATTATCCGCCCGCCGATCATCCAATTCCGCTCGACCGGTCGTCCCGCTCGCACGCCTGCGCAGTCCGCCAGACTGCGTGGCAGCTTCTGGCGCGCAATTCACAATTTTCGGGCCCTCGCCTGCCACTTTAATTGTTCAATTACCACATCAAAAACAGGAGGGGGGGGGGGGAGATATAACCAAAGTGTGAAATTGGGGGAACCTAGGATAGAACAAAAAGCGTTTGGTTTTGATTCTGAGGGAGGCGACGAATGTAATTCATTTACCTGCGGATTCCCTTCGATTCTATTAATCGAATTTGGATAAAGAGAACCCAAATATGTCCCAGGGGAAAGCTCTTAAGGAATCAGAGTTTAAAGAGCGGAAAGAGAGAGATAAATTATTCTTTAATTTAAATTCACTTTATCCAAACAGAGAGAGAAAGAGGAATTCAACTCTATAAATATCTTTATAAATTTCCAGAAATCTCTCTAGAAATTTCTGGATAAGATTTGATATCTCTTAGTTTTTAATGGGTTGGTTGTCTTTGGACAGAATAGATTGATTGTCTATAAGGTTAGGGAAATTGGCTTGACTCCCAATTACTAATTCGCCTAACTACATTCCAAGCTTTTCTTTCTAAGACAAAAAAACCAAATCAAAATCCTCCAAAACCCATTCTTGATATATAAAAAAAATCAAACCCATTAAGAACTAAAACTCTCCCCATTCCCGACTCCTTAGAGTGAGGACAATACGTCCACCAAATTAACAGTCGATCGGCAACCTGAAAGCCGAGTTACTTGAGGTCGACCGAAGTCAGGATAGTTTATAAGTTTGATTCTCGGCTCCCAGCCAGGCAACAATGCTTGGTTTTAACTCTCAGTTACAGTTAGACAGAACCGCCCCCATCCCCGTCAGAATCAGCACAGCTGTGGAGTTTCGGGGGGTGGGGGGAGCAACGTGTGCGCTGTTTCCTCGAAAATGTTTTGTGTAAATGCTAATTTACGCATTTTAATGGCAAAAGTTGAACCAAAATTTTAATTAGACTGCTTTTTGCTGGCATTCCAGCCGTCGTCGTCGGAGAGGCAGAGATACGGACCCGGGAATTGTAGTTTCGTCGAGCGCTTTACTTTTTCGGGCTATAAATTGGCGTCCTTCATTGAATGCACAACTCCCCCCGCCCCCTCCGCACACCCAGCAATTCCAACCAAAAATTTTCAAGCTCAAATCCGGGCAACTTCGGCAGATCATCGTCGTTGCTCTGCCCCCCACCCCTTCGTGTTTCCCATCGTCACACACAAAATGGGTGATGCGCCGTCTCCGCCAGCTGCGCACACCACTACACACGCAAAAAACCCACGCACACAGGCACAGCCAACCGGTTGGCTGGAAGCCTTCCCACAGCCACTGGAAACGAAGCATGAGAGCAAAGAGAGCCGAGCGCTTTCCAACGAGCTGAGTGCTTAGCTAGCTGGCCTGCTCGCTCTTATGGGTGATGGTCGGGTGGTGGGTGTGAGGGAAGCAGACATGCGCGCCATGTTGCCGTCAGCGCTTGCAGGGGAAATTGGGAAGTATTGGCCTCTCGCTCGCTCTAATGGCTGCTTGGCTAGGGCGTGGGAGCGAGCGAGTCGCTGGCCATGCAGCGGCTTTGACGCCGCCCCCCTTCGAGCGCGCTGCGTCGACCGATTTACCGTTTTGCTGGCTCGGTCGACTGCGCTGTGACTGAGACGCCGGCAGCGCTGCCGCCACGGCCGCTAGAGGATGCACACGGACCCGTTAGGCAGCAGGAGCCCAGCCCGGCCAGGCTTACACCGCCGGTGCCTGCCAGAGCCGTACTGCCGTTTACCGTTAGTCCTGGACGGGAAGCCCCCCAAAAAAAAAGCCACCAAATCGGCGTTGGCGGCGACGACGGCGACGGTGACGGTGACTGACGGCGACGACGACAAAACTCTTGCTGCACATTAACTCCGGCAACAGTTTAACGTGGAAATTATTGCGAATTTGTTGTGCGTTTTTGCAACGCGTGCGAAAGTCGCTCCCAAAAAAATCTAACGGCACTCGGCAGCCGCCACAGTTTTTTTTCCCGTGCAAAGTGCAATTTTTGAATTCCCAGCCGCGCGCGCCCAACTCACACACACGCACGCTCCGATTAGCCACTCACTCACACACACACACACACGCAGGCCTCTCGCAGCCACTCAGCCAGTTAGGCAGATAACAAAGAGAGCGCCCGAGAGAGGGGAAGAGAGCGGGAGAGGGAGAGAGAGAGTGCGTGTGCGAAAATCACCGTTATTCGAGTTCGAAAATGTTTAATTAAGTGCCCCCCGCCCCCGAAATGCCACAGCGCTCGCCGTTCGCCATACAAGAGCTGCTGGGCCTGGCGGTGGCCGCAGCCAACGGCGGCAGCGAGGCGCCCACCGATCTCACCACGGCCACGGCTACGGAAGCCCCCACCCCCCCGCCGGCTGCAGTCCCGCCGGCCGGCCACGTGGAGCCAACGCCGCCGCCGCTGCCGGCCGCCTCGTCCTCCTCGACGTACCCGCACCACCAGCTGACCATGGCGGCCGCCTCGCGGATGGCCTACTTCAATGCCCATGCGGCGGTGGCGGCTGCCTTCATGCCCCACCAGCTGGCGGCTGCGGTGGCTCATCACCATCCGCACCACCAGCAGCATCCGCACGCGCATCATCCCGCCCATCCCGGTGGAGGGCCGCCGCCGCCGCCGCCACCACCGCCGCCGCCCCAGTCAGCTGGTGGGGCGCCGGCCAATCATCATCATCATCATCAGCACCATCATCATCATCATCCGTTGCTGCATGCCCAGGGTGAGTAGAGAGGGCCCCCCACCCCCAGACTGAACTGCTAATTGCAATGCCAATTTCTGTATGTGTCGCCGGCAACAGTATCAATGCCACAGTGGTTCACAGAGGCCAAGAGGGCGCAATAAAAATCAAACTGCAAGTCAATCAAGCGAATTAAATATTCATTTACTTTGCTCCACTGTACGGCGATCGGTCGCTGCCCGCGCCCCGCGCTCTCATTGGCCCACACACCTGGCCCGTTAAGCTGGGCAAAGCGAAGACGAAGACGCGACGAGACTCGGCCACAGAGCCGATGACAGCCACACACACACGAACGCGGACTCACACTCGGCTTAAGTCGCTAAGCACCCAATTCAGTTGTTGTTGTTGTTGTCGCTGCTGTTGTTATTGTTTTTTTAATTAGCAAACGAATGCACTGCTCTCCCACGCGGCCGAGCCACAGTAACCAAAAAACAACAATTAAGCAGACAGAAATCTCAAAGCCCTTTGACTTGCGCTTCCACCCAGCCCGGCCCACTGTGCGTCGCTCTCTTGCTTTGCTGCCACTCAAGTTCGATTTGAATTTTTGTCTCTTTGTTGGCTTTTTTTTCTCGTACAACTTCCGACGGAGAAGCTTTCTCTTTGGTAATGAACCGCTAATTCGAGAGCCGCTGCTGCCGTCGTTGTTGTTTTAATTATACATATTTTTATTGCCCCCTCCCCTCTTCCCTTTTTTTGTTTAATAAATGTGAGAGAATTTTTTTTGATCGGCGTCCGTCCACTCGCCGGGATTTTTTTCCACCGCGTCATCTTATTTAATTTTGCATATTTGCGGTAAAATTTCATCTCGTTCTTCCTTTTCGTCTGCCTGTTTTTTTTATTTCTACCTTCTGTTTTGCTTTGTCGCTGTGGCTTTTTTGTTGTTGTTGATTTTTCAGCTCTTTCACCGGCGGATTTCCTGCCCGAGCCACCCAGCCACCCGGGCCAGCGGTTCACGCCAATTGGCGCCTATTGTGTGGCCGCACAGGTGGGGGGCAGGGCCAGGGGGCGGGGGTGGCGCGGTGGAGGGTTGGGGCCATTAAGTGCCTTTGATCTTTTACACAACAACAAGGCAGCTTCGTTTCCCATTCTTGTCCTTGCTGTGGGTGGAAACACGTAAGCAACGAGTTTTTAGATACTCTTTTTATGGAGAAGAATCATAAAAAATTCCACACTTCGGTTCGGTTCGAAAGAACTAAGGGAAAAAATACTCTTATTTCTCGTTTTTATAGATTATATTTTTAAGGATTTTCGAGAAAGAGAAATCTTTAAAGTATTGCAGACAAGGTTTCCTTATATTCCTTAACCTGGTTTTAAAGAAGCTAAGAGCCAAATGCTTTACCTTCAGCAATAATGAAGTTGGTTGCTGTTTGGGACTTTAGAAACTTTTCTGGATCTTCAACCTTATCGAGAATATAGTTAGAAATCGGTGGAACCTTCTAGGTTCCTGGTTTTTAGAACCTTAAAGATTTCAAATATTTTATGAACTTTATCGTAAGTTCGCTAAAAGAAATCTTTCCTCGAGATTCCTATAAGAAATTTAAGAACCATTTTCCTTCATTTTTATTCGTTTCTTCTCTCCCACTTTTTAGAATTTTGCTGAGACCTCCAACCAGCGTAGGGTATTTAAAAAGTTATATACCCCAGAATATAAAGAAAATATAAAAAAAATGGATTTCAATGGCGTTGGAATTTCGGGTTTCTTTTTTATTTTTTAATTTTCCTCCATTTAATTGACAATTTTCACTTTGCGGGTTTTCCTTTTGTTGTGACAGGCGTGTTTGATGTGTTTACCCACACACACACACATCCGCACACCCCAGCCTGGGGGGTGGGGGCGCCATTGCCGTCGGCCTGCTCATTTGGCAGCTGCATTTTTTGGCAAATTTCTGGGACTTTAAATTACCCATTTGAATTTTGGCACCGCCTCGGCCGAGCCAATGCCATCGAACTTAATGAGACACAAAGTCCCATAAATTCTCCACACACACGCACACACACACACACACAATGGAATCTAAAAAAAAAATACCAGAAAATTAAATGAGGCGCCGAGCAGCAAAGTCGGCATTCATTTTCAGTTTTCTTTGGGTTCCTTGAATGAAGAATCTTTTAATGGCTTTAAGGATCCTTAAGGAATTGTTTTTTGAGCCTAAATTTTAGGATTATTTGATGTCTTTAAAGTTTAAACTAAAGCTGCCGGAAGATTGTCTTTAATTTCTTTTGGGTTGGGAGAGCGGTTTTATTTATTTAAAGATCGGAGTTCCCATTCTATAAAATATAAAGCTTTTCGAATTAGGAATAATACTTTTCTTATCTTTATAAAAATCAGAAATCCCATAACTTTCTTTATCTCTATAAGAATCACAAATCCCGAAAATTTCTTCATCTTTATTAGAATCAGAAATCCCATAACTTTCTTTATCTCTACAAGAATCACAAATCCCGAGAGTTTCTTTATCTTTATAAAAATCTTAAATCCCAAAATTTACTTTATCTCTATAAGAACCACAATTCCTAAAACCCTCTTCAGCTCTATTAGAATCTTAAATGTAAAAATTCCTTATCTCAGGCGTTAAAATCGGAACCCCAAAATTATCTCCACTCCTCCCATCTGTCCAACTGTCCAATTCAACTTCCCTGCTATTGATCTGTTTGTATTCCCAAGAAATCGACTTACAGTTTTGGAGTCCGGTTTTTACTTTTCTTCTCCCCCCCCCCCCTTCCCCTTTCAGTTGATCCATATTTCCTTGCCCACCCCACCCCCTGATCGTTGGGATTTTGGGGGACATTCCGTCGTCTTCCATTGTTGATTTCCGCTGGGGCCTCCTTTGATATTTGAGCCACTTTGCTAATAGCCGAGGCCACCAAAAATCCCACCCAGTCAACTGTCCCCCACCCCCATTTACCCGGCGGTATGACGACGTCCGTCGGAGTGGAATTTTCAGTTCGAGTGACTTTGCTTTGATTTTGGGTTGACGTAAATTAGAAAAACAATCGCCGATCGCCCCCACCCCCCAGCGCGGCGACAACCACTTTGGTGATCCCAGCAGCCCGGACAGTCGGACAAACGGGCTGTTGGGCGGACGCTGGCAGCCACTTGTGGTTCCCTTTTGTTCGGAGGTGTGAACAAATTTTCGCCACCAGCCTCGTGTGCAACGAAGTTGCAATGACCTCTGCCCCCACCCCCCGCCGCCCACTCCACTTTGTTCGCTTTGATTTCAATGAGGTTTTTTTGTGTTTTTTTCTCGCGTTTCTCGCAAATTTAAAAGTCAATTAAAGCAACTCGAAAACGGAATGAGTGGTGCTCAAGGGGTTAATTTCGTCACGGGCCGGGCCGTCCGCTGGCCTCCCCCACCCCCTTCGCCGATCTGCTCAACTCAACTCGACTTGCCAGCGGCCGTGGCTTCCCTGAATTAGCCGCAATTATTTTGAATTATTGACGAAAAAAAAAAGAATATGCAAAAAATAATCAAAAATCACAATGGGTTAATTTTGATAATACTGAAAAATACCCTCCCTAAAATGGGGTATCGGGTTTATATCGACCAAGGAGAGGGAGTTCTCTTAGTTCCTAACCACTGAAATTCTCAGCATATGAAAAATTCTCTCTTTCTATTTTTCCGCATCTCCACTATTTTGGTAAAATTATTTTAAAAGTCCTAAACTGGGTGCTCTTTACTTTTAAGAGGATGCAAAGCAGTTTCCCAATCCAGTAAAATTCTCAACACTTCTAAAATTCTGTCCTTTAATTTCTCCGCATCTCCACTATTTTGGCTTAGAGATATAGAAAGTCCCCAAGTAGATGCTCTTTACTTTAAAGAGGCTAAAAAACATTTTTTCAATCCAATTGAGTTCTCAACACTTCTAAAATTTTCTCTCCCGAATTCTCCGCATCTCCACTATTTTGGTACAGAGATATGGAAAGCCCTTAAGTGGGTGCTCTATACTTTAAAGAGCATGCAAATCAGTTTCCCAGTCCAATAAAATTCTCAACACTTCAAAAAAGCGCACTTCCCAATTCTCCGCATCTCCACTATTTTGTTTAAGTCAGAGAGAAAATGCTTAATTCCTTTTAAAGATGTTTAAGGAACCAATCTACATAATCTCTAAAGCCTTATGGATCCCATTCCTACGATATCTTCTGGTCAACGGTCAGCAGTTCAAAACTCCCCAACTGCCCAAAGTGCAGGGTATGAAATCAGCAAATCGGGGAAAGAATACAAACAATGAAATTGTAATAATTGTGAAAAAATCACGATAATTAAATTCATGACAAACCTCAAAAAGTCTAAAAGTTTCGTCGGTAGGTGGGGGAGGGGGTGGGGGGGGGGATAACCGGCCAGCCGCCTACCAGAATCGTGGGGCATCCAAATATGAAAATTGTTTTGGCAAATTTTTTTTTTTTTTCGTTTTTTTCGCTTTATGCCCTGTCATGGGGATTGATCGTTGTCACTACCGCTCCCCCCACCCCTGCTCCCCCCTCCCCCTGGTCATCAGCTTGGCAATCAGCGGACGGCAAGTTCCACTTTTCGAGTTGCCTTCGGTTGTTGATTCTAAAAATAAACCGTCGCCCCCTCCGCTCGGTCCCCGCGGCTCTTGAGAAAAAATTCAGATCAGTGGGGGAAGAGAAGGGGTGGGGGGTGTGTGCTCCACTTGTCCCGTTGCGCTAATTTTTTTGTGAGGGGTTTCAAAAAAAATAAACACGATTTGGCACTTGAGATCGCCCCACTCCGCGACCCTTGAGAGAGGCTGCTAATTATGCAGGGCGAGGTGAGCAGTTGGACAGACGGGCAGTCGGTCATCCATCTGCCCAATTGGAGTGGTCGTGGCCGCCGGTGGCACTTCACCAACTTCAAGTGAACCCCAACCGAACGGGTGCCTTGGAAATTCCCAACTGATCGCCTACCAAACCTCCGCAGATTAGGCTACTCGTTGGGGGCGGGGGTGGGGGTAGGCTGATTGCCTCGTTCGTTGTTCCCTGCATTCCCCCCACCCCCGGCTTAAGAACCGCTACCCACATCAGCTATTGTTTGCCGTTAATCAGTTTATAATTAAATCGTCACTTGCATTTCATTATGCGGTCTTTTTTTCCGCTCTCTGCTTCGTTTTTGTTGGCATTCCTCGCTGGGGTTCCCGAACGTCACCACGCGCAAGTGGAATTCCAAATACTCTTATCAAGCAAAGTTTTTTAAATTATTCCTTAAACCCAAACAAAAAAACAAGCTTAAGAATCTCTCAAATCTGTTTCTTAAATTGATTTGCCTAAAAAGAGTATTCGTAAGTCGTTTGAGGGGCGGAAGAGGAGCCCGCAAAGCCTGCATTTCGTTTATAAGAAAACCGCGCGGAATATCAAATTTCACACACAACGCAGGCCAGGAATTTCTAGGGCTACGCGATAGCCTACCAGGGAGGGTAGTGGAGTGGGGTGGGGGTGGGGGGAAATCGGGTATTTCCCTGCAAATCGGCAATAAACGAAAGCTAATAAATCGGAGGGGCAAAAGGATTCAGTGCTGTGTTGCCGTCAGCATTGAAATTTGATTTGAGTTTTATTGTTTTTGTTTTCTCCGTTGGTCCTGCGAAAAAAAGGGGGAAAAAATTGAAAGCCCGATTCCCCCCTCCCCCCACCCAAACCCTTCGGACGACGGCAACGAACGCCTTGGAACAATGAAACATCGACCAGAAATTAGCGCGGTTGTCTGTCAAATTTGATTTTGCTTTGATATGTCAATCCACACACACACACACACACAATTGCACACATGGACACTTGCGGAGTTGCAGGGATCCAGCGATTTGCATTCGAGCTGTGCAATCCCAGCAATGTCAATTCCCTCGTTTCCTTTGTACGGCTAATAAATGCCAATGAGGTTACCGTTGGATTGTTGAGTCAAGGGGTGGGGGAGGGGGTTCCCAGAAATCTTCTTCGTTGACAGCATCTGGATGGCATGTGACTTTCAATCGCAGATTCTCTCTTACCCGTTTGATTAACTCAAGATCAACTTAAAAGTTCTCCAAAGAGAAACCCATTCGGGAGTTGAAAGACCCACAGAACTGTTTAGAAATTTCTCCATCAGTCTCTGTTATCTCTAAAGACCAACTTAGAAGTTCTTATAAAGGAATCCATTTGACAGTTGGACCACCCACAAAATAGTAAAGAAATTCCTCCATATATCTCTGTTCAATGTTCTTGTTGCTTCCTTTTCTTGTGACTTTCAATCGCAGATTCTCCTTCGCTTGTTGAATATCTCAAGATCAACTTAAAAGTCCTTAAAAAGAGTCCATTTGATGCTTGAAATTTCCGTTAAAAAATAGAGGAATTCTTCAGAGAATCTCTGGAGTCTTAAGAACCTTCTTTCCATCGATTCGTCAGCTGATTTATTATGTGTTTAAGAACTTAGGGAACCTTTTTTGAGCCCAAATTTCAGCTTTTATTTGTCAGTCCAATTCTTGAAAACTGATCCCCTTTAATGAACTGATTTCAGGACTTCGAATAACCCAAATCTAAAAATGCATTCGAGGTTTTAATATCGGAAGATAAAATGCCTAAAACATGAGATTCCCTGAGGCACTAAATGGGTATAGAGAGAAGCTTTTTAGGAAGCTCTTTAAGGTCGTCTTTTTTCCCTTAACTATTATATAAAGTTTCCTAGAACTTAAGGCGACTTTTGTGAGACTTTAGGAATCCGAAATTCTTTTAGAATTCTCCTGTTTTTATTTTATTTTATTTTATTTCTGTTTTCTTTCAGGATTCCCATTAAAAAGCTTTGCTGGTGCCGCAGGCTGTCTGCCAGGTGAGTTTACAAAAGTCCTTCAGGCTCTGCTTAAAAACCCAACGCCCCAAGTTAGGCAACCAAAAAGCCCAGCGAATTTTAAGCTTATTTTCAAACCGCAAAAGGATCGCGAAGGACATTATAAGAAAGAAACGAAAAGAAACCTTGACCAGCGGACAGACTTACTTTGCCCAACAGAGGGCAGCACCGACAGGACGAACCGACAGGATCAACCACGGCTGAGCGTGCTAATTAATGGGAATTCCAGGGCTTCATTTCAATTCCGAAAGGGTGGCAACAACCCACCGACAAGGGACACTCACTCAATATAACACACATGTCCTGGCGTAAGGATGCTCGTGCCCAGAGGGACATAAATTTACCGAATTGCTAATAAAATAAACAATTTAGCTAAAAACACCGAACGAGGCAAGTGGAACGGCCAACCCGAAAACCCACATGTGTGTGTGCGGGTGTGCGGGTGTGAAAGGTGTGTGTGTGTGGGGAGGGGGGCGGGGGGTGGTTAGCCCACCAGAAAGTCAAATAATGAAAATTTCATTTTCATTTTGTTGCATTCGTAACGGGTAATAAATATTTTCACCATACGCTTTTATACGCAATTTACACGCGCATACATCTCACGCCCTTCGACCCCTACCCCTCCCCCTCCTCACACACACACGCACAACCAGCCGCCGAGTCAACTCACATGTGCCGGGTGAACCCTTTCGCCATTCGAGGCGAAACAAATGCGAGAATCACACACATGCACGCCGGCGATGAAGTGAAAACATCACACACACTCACACACACACACACTCGCACACTCACACACACACACATGCGCTCACATAAACTTGTCTAATAAGAGGAGGAAGGACGGCAAAAGGACGCAGAAAGGCAAAGCAAACGAAGCTTGGCTGGGTGAGACCAAGCGCTTGTGTGGTGTGTGTTGCATGTGTGTGTGTGTGTGTGTGTGTGTGTGCTGCTCACACATCAGACTGATGGTCCTCTGAATGGGGCAATAAATTGAAAGGCTTTCGAGGTGCAAAAAGACAACCGAAAAACAAAACGAAAAGGACTCCACTCTTCCCCTTTCCTTGCCCAGTTTATTTTTTTGAACTCCTTTAAAAAGACAAAGCCTTCAAACTCCGTCAACTGGGTTAAGGTTCCCCCCCCCCCCCCCCCCCGTCCCTCGGACTGGCAGTTAATTCAATCGGTAGTCATCGCTTCTCAAGGTTTTCGGGAACTAATTCACAATTTCTTGGCGCTTCTGTCGCTGCGCTTTGTCCTGTTGCTGGCGATAATTTCGGGTGACTAATCAAATGCTGGGATCAATCGGAACTTTTACAATCCTAAGATTGATTTTAGGAAATAATTTAGAATGATTTTTGTAGGTCCTCTCGATTTAAGTCTTTTTGCTGATGATTATTTCGTCGGATTGTTCATATTTTGGGATTAATCGGGAATTTTGTTTCGTTGAGAATGAATTTAGGAAACTAATTCCCAATATTTTGGAGCTCCTGTAGCTGCGATTTATCCTGTTGATAATGATTATATCGGTGGATTGTTGGAATGCTGGAATTAATCGAGATTTCTGTTTCTTTTTCGGGAACTAATTCCTATTATTTATGGCGGTCTTGAAGTCTTTTTGCTGATATTTTCAGCCGCTGGGATCAATCGGTATTTTTGTTTCCCTAAGGAAGCTTTTCGGGAACTAATTCCCAATTCCTTGGAGCTCCTCTCGCTGCACTTTGTCCTCTTGCTGATGACTGCTTCGTTCCCTGGGATCAATCGGGAGTTCTGTTTCCTTTTTGGTAACTTATTCCCTAATTCTTGTTGCTCCTCTCGCCATAATCCGTCCTGTTTTTGGACCATAATTTCAGACGATTATTCAATTGTTAGAATCAATCAAAATTTTTGTTTCCTTACGGTTGTTTTTCGGGAACTGATTCCCCAATTTTTGTTGCTGCTGTTGCCACGCTTCGTCCTGTTGCTGGCGATAATTTCTGGTGATTATTCAAATGCCGTTGTTAATTATCCACTTGCCGGGCGGGCTGGTCATTAAATGCCTGTTCGTCCTTTTTAGAGCGCATCTCGGGCTGTCGTTGATTGAAAGGACAACGCAGATTGAATGAAGCACGAACTTGGGCCACTTCGACTTTCTATTCTCTCTGCGTTTTTTATGGGGGCGAAGTGCCCTGCTTAAAGTCTCTTAGTGGCTCGAGTGCTCGACTTTTGCATTCTTCGGCTGCACCAGCAACTCAACAACAACAACAACAACAGCAGCAGCAACAAAATGAAGAAGGAAGGAGCAGCCACTTTGGAGCCATTCTCGAGGAGATTGCAAGGCGAGATTACACAAAAACGTTAAGGAGCAGGACGGGCCGAAGGACGAGCGGCAGAAGAATGAAGACTGCGACTGACAAGTAGGGCAATTTGCTTTGAAGGCGCATCAGCAGCGGGGACAGATGGGCAGACGCAGCGAGTGGCCCGCATTTTTTTCGCCTGCTCCTTGGGTTTCTTCTCGGGGCTACTTGTCATGGCTAAGATTTTAATTGGCATTTTTTCCCCCACCCCCTCTCGACAACCTACTCATCTTTCCGTGTCCTTGCTGGGGCCCTGCCTACGGGCCTAACCCTTCTCTCGAGTCCTGCATGCGTGCCTAAGTTTTTATAGCTACAACACTCGTTCCCGCCCCCGCTCCTCTTTCCGCTCGCTTCATTGCTCGGGCTTAATTGAATCGCAGACATTGAGCTCTTGGCATTCCACGGCCCTGCTGTGTGCCAACCAATCGCATTACATCAGCATCAGTTGAAAGGGTTCGCAGGAGTCGAGGAGCGCGCGTGTGTGGGTGTCGGTGGGCGAGGTTTGATGTAATCAACCTGTAGCAGCTCCCAGCACAACTGTACTTGGCCCAAAGGCCTAACTAGCAGTCCGGAGAGGCGGGCAAGAGGCCCTATCGCATTTCTCCTATGATTAATCGCAAAATGGCAAAGTTCAGAGAATTGGGTTTATGCTGCGCAACTGTACCTCAAATTAATAGATAACGGGACTTCCATAATCTCTTTATAGGCAGGATCCTTCGATTTATCGACACTTTACCCGCCGAGATCAACTGTACTTTAAGTAGTTTTCAGTTCGGGGCGTTGGGAGACTTTGCTATGCTTTCCGTCGATTAATCAACTTTCCTATGCCCGCACAACTGTACCTCAGCTTAGATAAAGAATAGACCCACCGATATCTCGACTTTTTACCCTCCGAGATCAACTTAACTTTAAACTGTCTGCGGTTCGGGGCGTTGGGGAGACTTAACTCATCTCTCCTTCGATTAAGCAACTACTTTATGACGGCCCAACTGTGCCTCAACTTCCATAAGTTCTTTAAAGAAAGAATCCTCCGATCTATCGACACTTTACCCTACGAGACTAACTGTACTTTGAACTATCTGTATTTCGAAATGTTCAGAAGACTTTGCTAGTCTCTCCACCGATTAACTATTAAATGTTGGCACAACTGTACCTCCTATAAGTTGCCAAGCTAATTCGGAGTGTTGCTAGTCTCTCTCTCCACCGATTAACTACCCAATGCCGACGCAACTGTACCTCCTATCAAATCCCAAGCTAATTCAAAGCCAACGATTTGCCGATCGATTAAGCCAACTGAAACTATCGCGATAGCCGGGCGGGCAGTAAGCACAACTGTACCAGAAGCAAAAGACCACAAAGCAGGGCAGCCGACACAGAGCCGCTGGGGCGGCCCACAATCGCCGTGTTCATCCGCAACATCCGTGTTACTTCCCGGACTCATTACCGTTACGGTAACCGTCAAATTTAACTAAAAATCACAGTAAAAGAGCAAAAAGACTGACGGCTGCACTGCACACACACGGGAAGGGGCGGGTGTGGGGAGGATTCGCTTTGGCAGGACTCTCAACTCAAACGCCGCTTTTGCACTTTGGTGGGCTCTGCTGGACCGGAAGGTAACAATTAGACGAGGGAACGAAATGGAATGGAACGGAGCGAGTGGGACGGACGGACGGTGGAGTGGATGGGGGCGGGAAGTGCAATCAGGCTAACCAACTTTGACATAAGCCTGGCTAAAATGACCCTCCCTCCCTCCCACACACACACCTCTACACACACACCTGGAGGTCGAGCTGGGGCCAGACAATGGCTGAAAAATGGGCAGGAAGTGAGAGGGAACAAAGGCGAGCCCGGCGCTGGCCAAAGGAATCTAATTAACAATTTTCCATTGAGTGCGCAAATTACGATGAACAGGCCACCGAGGTGGAGGAGAAGAAGAAGAGCAGTAGGTGGGGGAGAATGAGAGACGGTGGCCTGGCCAAGTGAAGCAGCAAATCTGCGGTCAGGGAGGAGTTGAGATTTTGGAAGGTTTTTTTTTTTAAGACTGAAGGAATGTATTCTTAAATTCTACAGATTAGTTAATGAAACTAAGACAGTGCTCATAGGAAGGATGGGATAATGCGTCTTCAATCGGATCAAGACTATATACATATATAGAAAAAATAATAAGATTTGCTTAAAAACACCCCGTTAAAAATCCGCTTCTTCTCCAGATAAATCATTTTGCATAAACTTGATTTGAAGTTAATTATCACCAATGACAAGTGATCCAAACTCTGTATATAAGATGCCATATATTCCTTGTTGGGATTTCCTAAAATTTATACTCCTAAGTCCTCAATGAAACCTCAGTCTTCTAGGCAGTCTTTCAGGTTCCCTAAACAGAAACCCCCCAAGTATATGGGCCTTCAAATAAGATCCATTAGAAGTCTTTAGATAGCAACTATAAATCTGACTTAATTCCCTATCTTTCCGTATCTGAGTGACCTGAAAAGGTTCTATAACAAAATTCCTTAACTTGAATCCCTTTCTTTCTATATCTGAACGGCCTGAAAAGGTTCCTTAACTCAAACTTCATGTTAGCCGAATTCCCAGCATAAATCTGACTACCAGAAAGGATCCCTTAAAACTCTAGAAACCTCACCCAACCTCTTATCCTTTACCTCTTACCTTCCAGGTCTCCTAAGTTCCCTCCATAATCCCCTTTCCAGAACTGACTTACCGCCTCCAATTTACCTGAGTTTTTCCTCTTGTTGTTCTTGTGAGACGTGAAATCTCTTAATCCTCCCCCACCAATTTCGTAATTAAGCTTCTGTAATGGCAAAAAGGATAAACATAACCTTCAAATGATCCAAGCCGGCGCGTCCCCTGCCAGGATTTTGTTTGTTTGCATTGAGGATTTTTGTATTTTTATTTTTTGATTTCTCATGCAAATAATTAAATTTAATTTGTAATTAGTAAAGCCAAGCAAACCAAACACACACACACACACACACATGCGCGGCTCTGGGTTGGTGGGCGGGGCTGCACAAAAACGCAGCCACTTTGGCGCTAAAGCGCAATGGCAATGCCAATGGCCCCCCGCCCAACCACGCCCCCCACGCCCCACCCCTCGCCCCTTCTGTGTGTCTCCTTGCCCAGGACGCAGACGCTGCCGCTGCCGCCGTCGCTGCAACAACAACGGCAACCGCAGCA